>LBNU01002039.1:11667-26278 GCA_014162995.1 Artemisia annua | reverse complement strand
TCAGTTCCCAGTCATCAACTTCATGAGCATATCCGGAAATGGACAAACGATCACCCAATTGACAACATCATTGGTAATCCATCTCGGCCGGTATCTACACGTAGACAACTTGCCACAGATGCCTTGTGGTGCTTCCTCAGCTCCATACTGTCCAAAGTCGAACCGAAGGATTATAAAGATGCTTTGACTAAAACATCCTGGTTCACTGCAATGCAAGATGAAATCCATGAATTTGACAGACTCGATGTTTGGGAATTAGTGCCCCCTCCCGACTGTGCCATGATTATCGCCCTCAAATGGATCTTCAAAGTGAAGCTTGACGAATATGGTGAAGTCCTAAAGAACAAAGCTCGGCTAGTGGCCAAAGGATACAGACAAGAAGAGGGCATTGACTTTGAGGAATCATTCGCACCAGTTGCCAGAATTGAGGCCATCAGAATCTTCCTTGCCAATGCAGCTAGTCAGAACATGATTGTCTACCAAATGGACGTGAAGACTGCATTTCTTAATGGTCACTTAAAGGAAGTAGTATATGTAAGCCAACCAGAGGGGTTTGTTGATCCTAAACGCCCTAATCATGTCTATCGCTTGAAGAAGGCGCTGTATGGACTTAAACAGGCACCTAGAGCATGGTATGATACTCTATCAAAATTCCTTCTGGCCAACAACTTCACCAAGGGTGTGGTTGATCCTACACTATTCACTAGAAAGTCGAGCAAGCATCTACTCCACGTTCAAATATATGTGGATGACATTATCTTCGCTTCTTCTGATCCATTGGAATGTGATAGGTTTGCACAAGAGAAGAGTACAAAATTCCAAATGTCCACGATGGGGCAAATGTCTTTCTTCTTGGGGTTACAGATCTCTCAGAATCCCCATGGTATCTTCATCAATCAATCCAAGTATGCCACTGAAATCTTAAAGAAATTTGGATTTGAATCATCTGATTATGTTGACACCCCAATGGTAGAAAGGTCAAAACTGGATGAGGATGTTGAGGGGGCTCCAGTTGACCAAACCAAATACCGAAGCATGATTGGATCATTAATGTATCTCACTGCTAGCAGGCCAGATCTTCTATTTGCTGTTTGCATGTGTGCTCGTTATCAATCCAAACCCACCAAAAAGCACTTAGAAGCAGTCAAAAGGGTCTTCAGGTACCTTCACGGAACAATTCACATGGGTCATTGGTATCCTAAAGACACTGCAATGGCTCTCACGGCCTACTCGGATGCTGATCATGCGGGTTATCAAGATACTCGTCGAAGTACTTCAGGGGGTGCTCAATTTCTAGGAGATAAGCTGGTTAGCTGGTCATCAAAGAAGCAAATGAGTACGTCGATTTCCTCCACTGAGGCTGAATACATTGCCATGTCATCTTGCTGTGCTCAAATCCTTTGGATGAGATCACAATTATCTGACTATGGCTTTGTGTACAACAAAATTCCGACGTACTGTGATAACAAAAGTTGCTCTTTGCTGCAACAACGTCCAACACTCCAGATCGAATCATATTGATATTCGACACCATTTCATCAGGGAACAAGTGGAAAAACGAATTGTGGAGCTTTACTTTGTGAGGACCGAATTTCAGCTGGCTGACATCTTCACTAAGGCACTTCCCATCTTCACTAAGGCACTTCCCAGAGAACGGTTTCAATTCATTCTCCCACGTCTTGGAATGAAGAGTATCTCTCCTGAGTCACTCAAAAGTCTTCAGGAGGAAGATGAAGAGTAACGGATTCACTTCACATATCCTTGTACATATTCCGTTAAAACAAAAGAAAATTACAAAAATATAAAACCTAGAAAAACCATAAAAATCTGAAAAATAGAAAATACCAAAAATAGTTTGTTTTTCATATGATGACTAAATTATGGTTTGCTATTACTTCAGATAGCAACCCGATTTTCAAAAATGAAGAAAACGTGTCACCATTAAGACGGTTGTTCCTAACAACGGATGAATTTCATCCGGGCATGGATTACTTTACATCCGTGCACCTCCGAAATGTTGTACGCTTCAGTGCATCATTTCTAGTAAAAGAAGAGAAGTCTTCTTTCATCCCAAAATCTCTCTCTTTTACAATTCTTTAAGAGAGATTTTGTGGTTTACAAGGTGGCTATTAGACTTAAATTTTCACAAATGCCTTGCCGCTCAACTTAATGACCACAACACGTTAAATTGAAAACGGGTCATTAATTGAGGGGGAGCGTATTTGCTCAAAATTTCTGCACCTTTAAAAACTTTGTGCACCAGCAGCAGTGAAAGTGTGTCTCAAAATCAGTAAATGTTAAAACTTTTATCACATTTTCTCCCAGTTTACTTCTAAAATCATTTAAATCAATTGGGATCACAAAATCTCAAAATATTTGAAATTTTTTGATCGGGGGAGAGAATATGATTTAAATATGAAATCTGATTTAAAATGTGATGTTTTTGGACTCAAAAGTTCGCTCTCCCGTATGTGCAAAAATTTTAAAGTTTTTGAATTTTAATCAAAGCGCATATTAAGGGGGAGCAAGTGAATAAATGGTGAATATATGATCTCAAATGTAAGCTCACCCGTATGTGCCAAAGTTTTAAAAACTTTCAAATTGAATCAATCAATGTGCACATATTGAGGGGGAGCAAGTGGCTAAGAGTCTTTCGCGTGTTTTTACAATAACAAGTAAAAACCGTGAATTGCTTATGACTCAGATTTGACTCATGAATTGACGAAACATGAAAAATTGTGAATCGAAAGGACTAGTCCTGGCCGGGTAATAATTTCAAGCTGGTCTAACCAGTGATGTAAGCGTATCTCGAAGAGGACTGGTCTAAGTAGAAAGTACCGTTTCGAGAAACTCTTCTTAGATGTATACTTTGACGGGTCTAACTTCCTTTTTAAGGAATGTTAGCAACTTCAAGTTAGTTATTAGGGCTAGTTATCACCTAAAAGCTGATAATGGATCCCTTTAACTAAGCAACGTAAACGTGTCCCTAGGGTATATGTCTATTGAGAGCAGATCAATTCAAATAAGTGCAACTCACCCCGACATGTGCAAATTTCTATCTTAAACCTATGAGCACATGTTAAGGGGGAGCATTTGATAAATGATAAAACTCTCAAAGTGTTAACAAAATGTGTTTCTTTATCATAAACACTTTGAGAGAATTTTCAATGATTTGGTTATATGGCGATTGTGGAAAGATACCGAAAGACCGACCACTTTAATTTAATGCATGGAGCTATAAGGATGGTAAGGTTAGGTATATGTTCCCATGATCCACCAGAACCGGAGGGATCTTCCCAGGGACAATCCAATAGATAGATTAGAAGTCCTTAGGAATGATTGCAAAAAAAGAAAAGTGAGAAAGGGAAGAGTGCCGACTGAGATTGAGCTAGGACTGGAACAAACCCAACAAGGTTCTAGTAATGAAGTCTCGGTAAGCACTGAAGGGGTTGAAGAATTAAAAAGAAACATAATGAGAAAGGGTGAAAAGAAATAGCCCTCCAATTATTCAACCTTAGGGCAGAAACCGGGTTCAATTCATATGCTACTGATTGTTACTAAGGTAACATCGGTATTGAAGAAAAGATGTCATGGACCCAGTGACGCACTACACTAAACCTTCCAGCCACTCAAGTTCTCTTAAAAGAGCTTGTTTCATTCTCACGGGGAACCGGTGTAATCTATCGACTTGCCTCTTAGAGCTAGTTGATATTGAAACAGGAGACCCCTCCCTAGTCTCCGCTTAGGATAACCAATGTGCACTTATCGAGTCTAGAGCCAAGAGATGCATCAAAAGATCTCATAGGAACACTTGATACTTCTACACTGGTTGTTCAACATTAAGGACACCAGATGTAATATTTTTAGTCCTACGCAGATCTTAGCAATCTGCCAAGAACACTTATGAGGGAATATACATAAGTATTTCCCAATAATTGAGTGGAAACTCCTGCCAGGGTCAACATCAAACAGCCCTGACAGCAGGTCACTTCGGTAATCTCTTGTGGATTACGCTTAGTGTTCATGGTGGTGTTCCAAATGGTCTACAGTCGTGGGGTGATCTCCAGCGACTCACCTAATCGTTGATGTACTTCGGTATGTCAGTGAAAGCCCTNACATAAGTATTTCCCAATAATTGAGTGGAAACTCCTGCCAGGGTCAACATCAAACAGCCCTGACAGCAGGTCACTTCGGTAATCTCTTGTGGATTACGCTTAGTGTTCATGGTGGTGTTCCAAATGGTCTACAGTCGTGGGGTGATCTCCAGCGACTCACCTAATCGTTGATGTACTTCGGTATGTCAGTGAAAGCCCTTTCGGGGGCATCCGATTAGGAACGGCCTTAGTAAGGATTAGAGAAAGTCTTCACACTATGCTGTTGACGATCTCGAAGTCCGAACTTGTAAGTGCTGGTATGTTTATTACTAACCAAGTTTTATGCAGCTCAACATACCAAACTTATCATTTTCACCACCATCACTCTAATTCCACATGCTCATACCGACATCTAAAAGGAGCCGTCAGAACCATTCAACCATGGAAATTCACTCAACAAAGATGTATGGGCATGTTGGAAAAGCGTATTCCCACTAGAGACAAAGAAGTTGACGATTGCTGCTGATTGCTGAAAAGATGCCGATTCATCATCTCATGCTTACACTTCAACATCGAATCTAAAGAAATCATGATCATGGAATGGGCTTCAACTATGCTTCCACAACTCTGATGCAGAAGATCATGATCCAGAAAAGTGTGAGCATGACAATACAAAGACAATCACAACATCACAAAGAGACACTTCCACTCAAAGATGATTTGAAGCTAATTATTTGGATGATGCGCAAGAAGCAATGTCAAAGGTCATCCTACACATCAAGGAAGTCATCTTGAGTCCGCTGCTGAAAGCACAAAGTTCTTAGCTATGAAGAATCAACTACTGCGAGCTACAAAAATATCTACAAAGATCTCAATGCAAGAATTCAAGATTTAATTTCGAGGGTGACCTCCCTTAGGGGGAGATTGTTAGGAATACGATTTTTCTTAGAAAAGATTCGGTCACCCCATGTACTATTAAGCATTGTTTAGCTCGTAGTATTTATAATAGTAGTTAATACGTAGATTAGAATTAGTTAGTATTCGTGGAGTCGGGTCGGGTCTTTACCCACTATCAGCCCGATCCACAGCCTAGTAGAGGCAAGCACCACCTTGTACATATAAATAGCCCTCTCCATCCTTGAAGAGGGTTGGACCTTCTCATAATCTATTTTCTTTTTTTTGGTTTTCTCTCAAGGTTCCCAACTTTCTCTCTCTACTTTCTCTCTCTCTAAGTTTTCTTCCTTCTTTAAACGATCCAACCAAGTATACCACACGAGTTTGATGTTATGTGATATCTTTCATGATTTCGATATAGAAAGAAGCGAAGAGTGTTTCAAAGAAAGTCAACTCTGGGCTGCTTATGATGATCGTGATGGGATGCCTCGGAACTATGCCATAGTTCACACAGTAATTTCTTTGAACCCGTTTAAGATGAAAGTATGTTGGCTTAGCTCAAAACCTAACAAGAAACCACTTCCTTTTCCCGGGTTCCTGGAAGCATTCGGCGAGTTTCAACCAGGAAAACATGAAACCATTACCTCCCCAAACTATTTTTCTCACAAAGCTAGATTTACAAAGCAGAGAAACGGAACATTCGTGTTTTCCCTAAAAAGGGAAGTGCTTGTGCTCTGTACAAAAGTGATAAAACACTGGATTCAATAAAACGTACTTGCGAAATTGTGGAAGTTGACGAGTCCAGTGAAGAAACCGGCATTACTGTCACACCATTAGTCAAAGTTGCAGGATTTAAAACAGTGTTCCACCGACATCTCGACAGCAAGGAAACAAAAGTTATCCCACAAAAAGACTTTCTTAAAATATCGCATCAAATACCTTCATACCTGCTCACGGGTCAAGAATCTGCAAACGCTCCAAAGGAGGTTGTCTCTATAAGTGTTTTGACAGAAATTGCTGATTAATATCAGACTTGCTGATATAAGAATAAAGGTAGCAGCAACTCGAAATAAATATCAGACTTGCTGATATATAGTGATAGGGAGAGTAAAATAAACTTGGAAAATTGAAGGCTAGAAATGTTATTGTTATTATGATTGTGATGTGATATAACCAACACTACATTTGCACACTACATTTGCTTGTATTTATAGACATACAAGACTTAGTACATAGTCTTTACTTAATAGCTAAGACTTAGTAGATATTTTAAGTTTACAAAATATCTAATATTTTAAAAGATAAGGATACTTAATAGTGAAGTATCCTTCATGACTAAGATAACAAAATATCTTCTAGATATTATTTTACAACAAACAATCTTAGATATTTTAACACTCCTCCATAAGATTGTTGTTTGATGTCATAAGCTGAGCTTTGAAGTAATTTAGCTTCTTTCCGGTAATTGACTTTGTAAGCATATCTGCTAGTTGAGTTTCAGATGTGCGATACTTTAGCTTGACTTCTCCATTCTTTTCAGCTTCTCGAATGGCATGATACTTGACATTTATATGCTTTGTTCTTCCATGTTGAACGGGATTTTCTACTATAGCAATAGCAAACTTGTTATCACAATAGATCACAGTTGGACCTTCTTGTGTTAGCTCCAAATCGGACAACAATTTTCGAATCCAAATAACATGATTTATAGCACCCGCAACAACTATATATTCTGCTTCTGCAGAAGATTGTGCGACAACACCTTGCTTTTTGGAGTTCCAACAAAATACACCCGAACCAAGAGTAAAAATATAACCAGAAGTACTTTTTGAATCATCAATGCTTCCGGCCCAATCACTATCAGCATATCCTTCAAGTATCACATCTTTGTTTCTTTCGAACATAATTCCAAGATTAAGAGAACCTTTCACATATCTTAAGACTCTTTTTTCAGCTCCCAAATGAGAACTAGACGGTTCACTCATAAACCTTGATAGAAAACTGGCTGCAAAGGCTAAATCTGGTCTTGAGATTGTTAAATAAAGTAGGCTCTCAACAATACTTCTATATCGCGTTGGATTTAGAAGTTTCTTTCCATCATCCTTTGACAACTTGCACTTGTAGACTAGTGGCGAAGCAACTAGTTTGCATAAGAACATCTTGAATTTCTTGAGTATATCACTAGCATACCTTCTTTGAGAAATATGAACACCGTTAGGTAGTTGCGTGATTTCCATGCCCAGAAAGGATACTAGTCCCAAATCCCAAATCTGACATATCAAATTCAAATTCCATTTGTTTCTTAAATTGTCCAACAAGATCATCATTGCTTCCAATCACAAGTAAGTCGTCAACATAAAGAGAGATAATCAGCCTCTCTTGGGAATTAAATTACTTGACATAAAGAGTTGACTCACTTGAGCTCCTCCTGAAGTTATGATTCAGCAAATGAGCATCGATCTTTGCATACCACGCCCTTGGTGCTTGCTTAAGACCATAAAGTGCCTTGTAGAGTCGATAAACTTTTTCTTCTTGACTGACTACTTCAAAACCTTCAGGTTGTCTTACATAAATCTTCTCCTCAAGTTCACCATTGAGAAATGCAGATTTGACATCAAGATGGTGAATCTTCCAATTTCGTTGAGCAGCCATAGCTAATAGTAACTTGATTGTATCATGACGAGCTTGGAGGGCACGGGTGCCACCGAGATCTACACCAGCAACGTGAGAATATCATTTCGCGACCAATCTTGCTTTATGCTTGTAAATTGATCCGTCAGGCTGAAATTTGGTTTTGTAGACCCACTTCAAATCTATTGCATTTTTCCCTTTTAGCAAGTCAACAAGCTTCCATGTCTTGTNTGACATCAAGATGGTGAATCTTCCAATTTCGTTGAGCAGCCATAGCTAATAGTAACTTGATTGTATCATGACGAGCAAGGGGAGCAAAAGTGTCACCGAAATCTACACCAGCAACGTGAGAATATCATTTCGCGACCAATCTTGCTTTATGCTTGTAAATTGATCCGTCAGGCTGAAATTTGGTTTTGTAGACCCACTTCAAATCTATTGCATTTTTCCCTTTTAGCAAGTCAACAAGCTTCCATGTCTTGTTTTTCATGATCATTTCAAGTTTAGCTTTCATTGCATCAACCCATTGAGAATGCTTGGAGGCATCGAAATAGCTTTCAGGTTCAGTAACATAATTACAAGACTCATAAACATCGGCTAGCGGTCTTGTTCTTAACACATCAGTGTCAGTTGTATTTTCAATATCAAATTCAGGAATATCAACTTCATCATGACGTGTATCTTCTGAAAACGTATCAACATGCCTTTTAACTTCTTCCGCATTCCAGTCCCAGTAGGCACCTTCATCAAAAGTCACATCTCTACTGATTGTAATTTTACTATCAGTGAGATCATAAATTCTGTATCCTTTTTACTCTGTTGCATAGCCAACAAGGATCCCTTTTCTAGCTTTTGCATCAAGCTTTGATCTTTTNTACGTGTGTCTCTTTGTAACAATGTAACCACAGATTATGTTGTTAATACAAATCATATTCTTGTCAAATCTTGTGCCTTGTTCATAATTAGATTATGGAAATAAACCTGTGAAACATCCCCTGCATCGATTCTATAACCTGTTGTATTTTGTCATCTTATTTGCGGTGTATTTGTAAATGATTGATAAATTCTGCACTTAGATATGAATTAAGTAGCAGACTTGCTCATATAATGATAGAGAGAGTAAATTGAAAATGGAAATTGAAGGTTGGAAATGTTATTCTTATTATGATTGTAATGTGATATTACCAACACTACATTTGCTTGTATTTATAGACATACAATACTTAGTACATAGACTTTACTTTGCTTCTAAGTATTCTTAGTAAGCAATGACTTAATAGCTAAGACTTGTTGATATTTAAGTATTCTTGACAAGTAAGAATACTTCTTAGCTAAGGTTACTAAATATCTAATATCTTAAGAGATAAGGATACTTAATAGAGAAGTATCCTTCATGACTAAGATAACAAAATTTCTTCTAGATATTATTTTACAACAAACAATCTTAGATATTTTAACACTCCTCCTTAAGATTTTTGTTTGATGTCATAAGATGAGCTTTGAAGTAATTTAGCTTCTTTCCGGTAATTGACTTTGTAAGCATATCTGCTAGTTGAGTTTCAGATGTGCAATACTTCAGCTTGACTTCTCCATTCTTCTCAGCTTCTCGAATGGCATGATACTTGACATTTATATGCTTTGTTCTTCCATGTTGAACGGGATTTTCTGCTATAGCAATAGCAGACTTGTTATCACAGTAGATCATAGTTGGACCTTCTTGTGTTAGCTCCAAATCGGACAACAATTTTCGAATCCAAATAGCATGATTTACAGCACCCGCAACAGCTATATATTCTGCTTCTGCAGAAGATTGTGCGACAACGCCTTGCTTTTTGGAGTTCCAACAAAATACACCCGAACCAAGAGTAAAAATATAACCAGAAGTACTTTTTGAATCATCAATGCTTTCGGCCCAATCACTATCAGCATAACCTTCAAGTATCACATCTTTGTTTCTTTCGAACATAATTCCAAGATTAAGAGAACCTTTCACATATCTTAAGACTCTCTTTGCAGCTCCCAAATGAGAACTAGACGGTTCACTCATAAACCTTGATAGAAAACTGGCTGCAAAGGCTAAATCTGGTCTTGAGATTGTTAAATAAAGTAGGCTCCCAACAATACTTCTATATCGCGTTGGATTTAGAAGTTTCTTTCCATCATCTTTTGACAACTTGCACTTGTAGACTAGTGGCGAAGCAACTGGTTTGCATAAGAACATCTTGAATTTCTTGAGCATATCACGAGCATACTTTCTTTGAGAAATATGAACACCGTTAGGTAGTTGCGTGATTTCCATGCCCAGAAAATAGGATACCAAATTCAGATTCCATTTGTTTCTTAAATTGTGAAACAAGATCATCGTTGCTTCCAATCACAAGTAAGTCGTCAACATAAAGAGAGATAATCAGCCTCTCTTGAGAATTAAATTGCTTGACATAAAGAGTTGACTCACTTGAGCTCCTCCTGAAGTTATGATTCAGCAAATGAGCATCGATCTTTGCATACCACGCCCTTGGTACTTACTTAAGACCATAAAGTGCCTTGTAGAGTCGATAAACTTTTTCTTCTTGACCGACTACTTCAAAATCTTCAGGCTGTCTTACAAAAATCTCCTCCTCAAGTTCACCATTGAGAAATGCAGATTTAACATCAAGATGGTGAATCTTCCAATTTCGTTGAGCAGCCATAGCTAATAATAACTTGATTGTATCATGATGAGCAACGAGAGCAAAAATGTCACCGAAATCTACACCAGCAACCTGAGAATATCCTTTCACGACCAATCTTGCTTTATGCTTGTAAATTGATCCGTCAGGCTGAAATTTGGTTTTGTAGACCCACTTCACACCTATTGCATTTTTCCCTTTTGGCAAGTCAACAAGCTTCCATGTCTTGTTTTTCATGATCATTTCAAGTTCACCTTTCATTGCATCAACCCATTGAGAATGTTTGGACGCATCCAAATAGCTTTTAGGTTCAGTAACAGAATTACAAGACTCATAAACATCGGCTAGCGGTCTTGTTCTTAATACATAAGTGTCAGTTGTATCTTCAATATCAAATTCAGGAGTATCAACTTCATCATGACGTGTTTCTTCTGAAAACGTATCAACATGCCTTTTAACTTCTTCCGCATTCCAGTACCAGTAGGCACCTTCATCAAAAGTCACATCTCTACTGATTGCAATTTTACTATCAGTGAGATCATAAATTCTGTATCCTTTTGACTCTGTTGCATAGCCAAGAAGGATCCCTTTTCTAGCTTTTGCATCAAGCTTTGATCTTTTGATGTCTGGAATGTGATAATAAGAGATAGAACCGAAGACTTTTAAATGTTGAATCGATGGTTTGACTCCCGACCAAGCTTTAATTGGAGTCTTACCACTCACGGCTTTTGTTGCTATTTTGTTCAGCAAATATACAGATGTAGCTACCGCCTCGGCCCAAAATGTCTTTGGTAATTTCTTCTCGAACAACATTGATCTCGCCATCTCCATAACCTTTCTGTTCTTTCTTTCAGAAACACCATTTTGTTGAGGCGAGTATGGAACTGTAACTTGGTTAACTACTCCTTGTTGTTAAAGGAATTCTTCAAACTCATTTGATGTGTATTCTTCACCATTGTCGGTTATCAGAATACGCAAAGTACTACCGCTTTGTACTTCAACAAGTTTCTTGAAACTTTTAAAGATTGAAAATACCGAAGCTTTGCTGTTAAGAAAATACACCCAACACATTCTGGTATAATCGTCAATGAAAAGAACAAAATATTTATTACCGCTCCAAGATGGTGTAGACATAGGACCACAAATATCAGAATGAACAATTTCTAACTTGTGGGTGGCTCTTGTCACACCAGCTTTTTAGAAGGGCAACCTGCGACTTTTTCCCAGTTCACAACCTTCACAATTAGAATCAACTTCGCTGATGGGAGGCATATCTTTTACCAACTTAGTAATATACATATGCTGAAGTGTTCTGTAATTGAAGTGGCCAAATCTCTTGTGCCATTTCATACTATCATCTTCAGTAACACTAAAAGCACTAGTATTTGCAACATCAAATTTCAAATAATAGCTATTATTTACCATATCAGTATCACTAGAATTAGTGATAACGCATCGCAAGTCCTTCTTAAAATTAACACCATAGCCATTCTTTATCATTTGTGGCACACTTAACATATTTTGATCAAGTTCAGGCACATATAAGACTCTAGAAATGTATTTGGTACCTTTCTTTGTGTTGATAGCTATAGTACCTCTTCCTTTTGCTCGAGCATAATATCCATCTCCCAGCTTCACTCTTGGGCTGTCTATGGTGTCGAGACTAATAAAGAAAGATCTTTCCGGAGTCATATGACTTCTGCATCCACTATCCATAAGCCATGTTAGTCTATCTGGATGTTTATCAAGATGCGACGCCATGAACAAATGTTCATCATCAACCTGATCTTCTTCGAAAACATTTGCTTGGTGATTTCTTTGTGTGCTGCTTCGAGTTTTCTTTGCTCTACAATACTTCTCGACATGTCCAAACTTATTGCAAAAGTTGCACTTGAAGTTTGGTTTATCTTTGAACCAACAATCAGCTTCTTGATGGTTCGTGTTTTGACAAATATTACATGGAGGAAAAATACCTTTCTTTAGTGCTGAAGAAGAGTTTTGTGAGGTAGAGCCTTTGTTGTTTCCTTTGCTGAAACTTCCTCTTCTGGAAGTGTTTTGTTTGGAATTTCCTGCCTTGTTACTTTTAGAAAATACTCTAAAAGCACCTTCTGCTTTCTCCTCTGATCTGACAGAAACTCTTTGCTCTTGTGCTTGGAGTTTACTAGTTAGTTCAGAAACAGTAAGCGTATTGAGGTCACATGACTCTTCTATGACAGAAATTTTTGCTTCAAACTTCGAAGGAACGCTAATCATCATCTTCTCCACTACTTTATGGTCTTTCACAACTTCTCCATGAAGTCTCATTTGATTAACCACGTCCATCATCCTTGCTGAGTAATCTTTCACCAGCTCCTCGTCTTTCATTCTTAATAATTCAAACTCTCTTTTGAGAGTTAATAATCTGACAGCTTTTACTCTATCAGTACCTTCAAAGGTTTCTTGGAGTTTATCCCACACAGCTTTTGGTGTCTCCAAGTCCATTATAGAGGTGAAAATTTGATCGGCGATACCTGAATGCAAACAGGTTAGTGCCTTGTCCTTCTTTAGCGACTCTGCCTCGAAAGTTCTTAACTGAGCAACCGCTGGGTTTTCTCAAAGTGCCGGAGGACTTTCATCAGTCTCTACAACCTTCCATAAACCTTGAGATTTCAAATATGTTTTCATTTTTACTGCCCAAATATGATAATGCACTCCAGAAAATATTGGAATTGCAGGAGCAGTAGATGCACTAGATGCCATGTCTAGGCTGAATTTTTGTGGAATCTCAAAGGTATTTTACTCAAGTAATAGCACAGCCCCTTAAGAATAGAAGCTCTGATACCACTGTAAGTGTTTTGACAGAAATTGCTGATTAATATCAGACTTGCTGATATAAGAATAAAGGTAGCAGCAACTCGAAATAAATATCAGACTTGCTGATATATAGTGATAGGGAGAGTAAAAGAAACTTGAAATATTGAAGGCAGGAAAT
Organism: Artemisia annua; assembly: GCA_014162995.1. Taxonomy (NCBI): domain Eukaryota; kingdom Viridiplantae; phylum Streptophyta; class Magnoliopsida; order Asterales; family Asteraceae; genus Artemisia; species Artemisia annua. The sequence goes on along the minus strand of LBNU01002039.1, from coordinate 13,019 downwards.
GTTATTGTTATTATGATTGTGATGTGATATAACCAGCACTAAATTTGCTTGTATTTATAGACATACACGACTTAGTACATAGTCTTTACTTAATAGCTAAGACTTAGTAGATATTTTAAGTTTACAAAATATCTAATATCTTAAGAGATAAGGATACTTAATAGTGAAGTATCCTTCATGACTAAGATAACAAAATATCTTCTAGATATTATTTTACAACAAACAATCTTAGATATTTTAACAGTCTCAACATCGATTCTGCAGCTATTCCTCCTGAGTTTCTTCATGTTTTGGCAGATGTTAAGGAAGTCGATACAATGGATATCGACAATGGTCCAAGTGCTGCTGGTGTTTGTTTAATTTAGGTGCAAATTTCCTAAACTTGGGAGTTTGGTTTGGTTTTTTGGGTTGTTGGATGGGAAAATATGTAACATGTAGTGTGCATTATGCAGTTGTAACGTGTGCTTAAAAGGGTTGTACAACTCAGTTGTTGTTAGATGCTGCTGTTAAATCTTGACTTGATTTAGAAATGCTTCTTTTGTACTTTTGGAATCCAAACATTGACAATTACTAAGGAATGTTTTGGTAGTTAATTTTTTTTATTTTTTTTTCTCCTTCTCTCTCTCTCTCTCTCTAGTTATTTACATCTTTTGCAAAGTGCTCTAGAAATCCAGTAGTACATGATAAACGGGTAAATAGATGAGGTTTTCTTGTTGTCAGATTTCTCATGAAGTAGGTTTAATTTTTTCTAATGATTATACGAGATGATAAGATATGGAATAATGGAATAATGAACGTTTTTTTCCTCTCTCTCTCTCTCTCATTTGAACTGGGGATGTTAAGATTTAAAATTGTTCTAGTTGGGAAATTTTATTTTTGAGCTATGCATTCTTGAATGTACGTAACTAGAAACCATGATTAGATGTTGAAGAGAAATGGTAAATTTAAAGAAAAATGAGGAGTAACTGCAAAAGTTATGTTGAAAAAGTCATAACAGAAAAAGTCATCAGGGTGACGTGGAAATAGATAATTCATTTTAAAATAAAATAAAAATGACATGACATGTATTTTACCTGGAGAACAAGTAACTGATGAGACGAAAAATGTTACGTTTTTAGGGGTCCATTTGAGTCCTAATTCGTATATTATTTGATCGGATTTCACCCAAAGTCATTTCTTTTCTCATTTTAGGTACTTTTGAGGAGAAAATCACAAAAGAAGCATTTTCGGGCATTTTCGGAGTGAAAAAGTGCGGAAAACAACAAAATCTCAAAAGACCCTAAAGTGCACAGAAGGTGACGCCGTCACAAACTCCAACGTGACGACGTCAGGAACAACTGAAGTGAAGAAGT
>LBNU01002037.1:21436-35395 GCA_014162995.1 Artemisia annua | reverse complement strand
GACGATGACGGTTGTATTCCTTAATTACCATTCGTAGGGGTGTTGTACGACTTCCCCTAAACTCTAGAGGATCCTACTTCACTCCTATGTCGAGCCGGCAGAAGCTCCTAACATGGGATCACTAGAATTCACTCATGCATTAAATACAATCAAAATAACCTTAGTACACCTTGTTCATGTTTCTTAAGACGTTAAAGCATGGTACCAACCAGAAGGTCTGCCAGTTTCTTAAGTCCTAACATCGATTTAAATCAACCCATCCTAGTACAATTAATAACACACCATTCAATCAATAATTAATAGTTAGGTTTCATTAAGATCTAGCAAACACAAAGAAAACTTAGCCTAGCATGTTAACAAAAGACTAAGAACAAATAAATCAAACAACAACATAGACATATTGAATGTTAATTGATTACTTATCTTCAATGTAACATGAGAGATCCAAGGGTATAAAACCCTTAAAAAAGCTGCAAAAATCGTCTAGGGTTTCTCTCTAAAAAGTTCCACACGAATGACTAAAAATTATGTGAATATATATAGAAAAACAGATCTGACGGCGTCACGTTATGGACTTGACGCCGTCACCTCGCCGTGGTTAGGGTTTCTTGATGGCCTTCTTGACGCCGTCCCTCTTTAATCCGTTCTGGCTTATCAAGACTTGATGCCGTCAGGTGTGGTCTTGACGCCGTCTAGGTACTATTCCAGCAGATTTTTGACACTTTGTCGAATTCTTCACTTTTATGCTCCGAAAACGTCCAAAATGCTTCCTTTTCCAGAATTTCTCTCTAAAGTACCTAAAATGCCAAAAGGAACAATTTAGGGTGATATTTGATCAAATAAATATGATTTAGGGCTTAAATGACCCCCGAAATGCGGTACACTTTTCGCCTCATCAATATTTAAAACACAAAACCCTAATTTGGATAAAGAGGTGATCGACCCCCCCAAATTTTTAGGGTTTCGAAAATTTTAAGAACCCTAGATAAAAAATTCAACAACATGTATCTCTAAGACAATAAAGATTTGTTTTTTTATGTGTTTTGGTAATCAATTACATGTTTAAAACGGTTCGTGATGCCACTGTTAGAATTTAAATACCATGACAACTCATATAATTAAACAAGTAATCATCAAAGCATGCAGAAGCGTAGGATCACATATAACATATAAAAGATTAACCAAATATTAAATAAAGAACGTACCTCTTGATTCTAGCACAAACTAGAATCAAACTTCAATAACCTTGATTAAGTGATGAACCCTAATTAGAGTTTTGTAACACCCCCATTTTTCATAGATCACAGCGGAATTTGATCTGGGGTATTACTTCATGGATACAAAGACATGATAATAGAAAACGACTCGAAAAGAGACGTTTTTGAAAAAGGAGTTATCATTCATTTATTCATCAGAGTTTTTACAGTAAAAGATGTACTTTTACCAAAAGAGAGGTCCCTAAGATACGTTTTTAAAGCAAAAGAAGGTGAATGATAACTAGTCTGGATGTCCTCATGTCCAGTGTCACTCCGTGCCAGGGTTCCTAAAGAGCTCAATTACCTAGGATAACATGCTTAAAGGTCAACACTAAGGTTGAGTGAGAGTCATAAGTTTAAGTAGATATAGAGTGAATACAAGTTTCACAGGGTTCAGCTTAAACCCTATGTGTGGAAAAGTTTTAGAGAGAGAAAGTTATTGCACTAAGCTCATGAACCGCACTTTAACAGGTCCAGATCATGGGGCACTGCAGACCAAACCATGATGGGACAGAAAGGATAACTTGCCAAAGTTAATCCTTTAGAGAGTTTTCAAATATAATATTTATTGGTACCCAAGACACAGGCAAACCAACGGGAGTTGTCAAACTCCAATAGATCGATCAATTATATTCACGTTCACTCGCAAGTGATTATGGTTCATGAATTTAGTTATGTGGTAGCAGATAGTGTTACTCGTGCAATAACCAAAGAAAAAGGCTTGTATTCGGTTTAAAGCATGTATCCCCCTCACAGGGTTGTAAAGAATTTAAAAGTGAGGCTATGAAAACTCACTTGGGTCTAAGGTAAGTAGGGTAGGGGTTTAGACAGCTTACTCACGTATCCTGGGGGTAGTGTAGGTGTGTGTATGTCAAGTCCTAGTTTAGGTTTTCTCAAATAATCACTCTTAGGGTTTCTAGATTTAGATATAACATAACACCGTTCGGGCCATCATAATTCAAAAGTACATACTCCTCACATGAAGCTCCCTAGTATTGTATTATGCTGATTAACATAATACCGTTCGGGCCATCATAATTCAGAAGTGCATACCCCTCACATGAAGCTCCCTAGTATTGTGTCATGTTGTTATTAGATTTTATATAACATAACACCATTCGGACCATCAAAATCCAGTGGTCATGTAGTAAACGTTTGAGGAGCCAGGGCACTTTAAATTGTAAACAGAGCAAACTCGTCAAAACGAATACCCAAATGAAACCCCTCACATGAAGCTCCCTAGTATTGTGTTATGTTGTTAAATAAAAATAGGTTTTTAATAATTATATGAAAATAGTCCGTTTATACCCTCCAAGTTCACATATTTACAATTTCTACACTAAACTTTCAAATATATATATATATATATATATATATATATATATATATATATATATATAATATATATACTCCCTACGGCAAAGGCCACGTGCGATTTTTTTATTCGTGCGGTAAGTGACGGCATAGATCCTGGGCCGTCATCAGATCTGATCTTGACTTTTTGTCAAAAAGTCAGATCTGACGCAACGATCCATGGTACCAATTGAACTTCAACATGATTTTTACTTTTTTTTTCCTTTTTAGAGATCCTTACTATTGTTGTCTTCTGTAACTTTTTTTATTTCAGATTTTTCTGAGACTTTTTTTGTTTTTGATTATGGAGTCCTCGATGATATTTAGGATATTTTATGAGTCCTAGCGTGATATTGAACCGAGTTTTACTTAAAAAGTTACGTTGATATTGTAAAAAAATCTTAATAATCAACTGTTTTTTTTATTACATATTAAGAAAAAGTTATGGTGGTATTAAAAAATTAACTTTGAATATTAGAAGCATGATAATTACTATATGCATTCAACATTTCTATTAGAAAAGATATATTTTTGATTATAAGATACATATTGATATTATAAGCCATTAAGTGATATTCAAGTTTTGACTTGTGAAACAACGTGGATACAATAAAAAGAAACAGTGTCATTGTAAAAAACTTAAATATCATCATTCATACAAAGTGATATTAATAATCAAATAAACAAGGATAGTTCTTGATATCAATCTGGTTCTTGACTTTTTTAACAAAAGTCAACAATCAGGTATTATCACATTACCCTATACGTTGAAGATTTTTTTTGAAATATTTTTCAGCGATTTCTTATTATTTGTTGTCCTATTTATTTTTTTAATTTTTCAGATTTTTTGATTTTTTCAGAAAAAAAGCTAATATGCGATATCAAAGTTTTTCTAAAAAACGGATATTTACGATATTTGCACTCGCTTTTTTCAGATGGTTGACTAGTGCGGGGCTTGAGATTGGTCCGTAACATCCGCACTAAAAGCAAAAAGTCTGTCCCTTCCCCATATATATATATATATATTACATTATATATAACAGGAGGCGTTACACGTAGATAAATCAAGAAAACGCCACCTCATTGCCATGTAATTGTTATTAGCATCCATGTCATCACATTCTGTCCATGTAAGCAATTTTTATAATTTAATTCATTAAATATTTTTTTTAAATTTTTTTCGGAATTATTATAATTTTTTTTAAAACCACGTTGGCAATTTGTTTTAATAATTTCCGTATGGTTTTTGTAATTTAAAAAAACATCTATAGGGATTCGAACCATGGTTGTTTAAATGAATAGCATGTAGGTTAACCACTGAGACAATATGTTTTTTTTTATTATATCTTGCAAATCTATATCTTTAAACCTATGCAATCTACAACAATAATCCAATATAAAACATATTATCCATTATTAGAAAAAAAAACATACGTATATTTTACACAAAAGAAAACATACAGCTTTTATTTATTCATCACTGCAAAACCCTAATATAATTAATATCAAAACTTTTTCTCAAAACCTTAATGTCAATGATACAGTTTATATTAAATCAAGTCAATTATATTGTTTGTCTTGACATATATTGATTCATTTTTTATTCTGGATACGGGAAAGTTTTCAAACAATTTGGAACTGATAGTATGTAAACTTACAGCCCTAAAGTAGCAACAGGTTGATGGTGTTCGAAGATATTATCATAATTATAATTCTTTTGATTGTTGTGTGGTTGTAAATCTTAATCTCTTTTATCTTATTGAAATTATTGTAGATATCCATTAAAATGTACAAAATCGATGTGAAGAGAGGTTCTTGCTCTGGGCTGTCTGTAGCATCCAGTTGCAGGTTTGTATGACATGGTCATATATACTGTATATAGTTTTCTACGCCTACTTATTGCTCATGCAATAAGAATTTTGATTTGTATAGGTTTCTTATGGCAATGGAAGAGCGTAGCTTTTGCAATTAGCTGAAGGATTATTAAATAAACACATTGACTTAGCTTGCATGAGCCTGAAGGTGCGTGTTGCTTTTTAATAATGAATCGATAATCATAGAAAAGGTCACCCCGTTATTGATAACTAAATAATGAATGGTATTGGTTGAGCTCTTATTGTATATATATTGCTTTTTAATAGTGAATCAATAATCATAGAAAAGGTCACCCCGTTATTCTATACTTTTCGAGTTATAATCTGATGATTCTGTTTCTTTCTTGCATGCCTATGATATGAAAGTACTCCATAATTGTATCTTCTAAAGCTTTAATATTTGTTCAAATATTTTTGGTCATATGGCTAGGTTTGCAGTTGATGTGGAGGTGTTCCTTCAAGTTTTACCTGGGGATAAGAAAAAACAGTTGCTAGAAAAGCTGATTAAATGCATTGGTTATTCTTCAACATCATTGAAAAATGTTCTTGGGTAACATATAACATTCTTTAAAATAAGAAAACTCATTGGCGATACGTTCTCGCTCCTTGATGGAGGCAAATCTTTTAATTTTAATATAATATAAATTCAACGTTGTTGTTATATTTTTAATGTTTCTGTGTTTTTTTACATTTAGAATTTATACGGGTATCTATTTCTGCACAGATCTTTTGGAGGTTGCTGTTCAAATGCAGGTAAATAATACTTGATTTTGGTTTGAAACGTAAATGATTTAGATCAACTAGAGATTTACAAACAATAACTACACGTATGTGAGAGTCTTACCAAGATCCAATCTCTTGATTGTCTCACTGCAATTAGAGATCTTTTGCATATTATTAACAGTAACTTCCATTGTGACGATTGTAGTATTTGCAGGGCAGTGAGCCATATGTTTATTACTTTGCATATATGCTTATTGATTCTGTTAAGATCCTTATTTATGTTTCTGCTCTCCTAAACAGAGACGACTTAAATTGGCCCACCTCAATTGACCCACAACGGCATGTTCCAGGTATACTTCATTATGGTCGGATTACCTGCTTCAGGGAAGTCTACTTGGGCTGAAAAATAGGTGAATGAGCACCATGAAAAGCGATACATACTGCTTCGAACAAATCTGTCTCTTGATCAAATGAAGGTATGTAATGTTAAACCATCCCTCTGATAAAGAAATATTTCTATCATATGTGAGTATATACCTTATTTTTTGTGACATTTAGTTTTCCATTACAACTTTAGGTTCCAGGTCTGCATCTTAAGCATGACCATGGTGAGCATGGAACTGTTAATAATTACTCAGCTGGAACAATTGGATTCATCGCAAGCATAACTAGGTTCCAGATGAATGCTTTAATAGCTTTGCGGATCAAGGTGGAACAACCGGATTCCAGTAATAGTCTTTCTCAGAGAAACGTGTCTAAGGATAGTAACTCAATCCCTGGAAGTTTACTCTTCAAGCAGAATAGATCCATTAGGTATGTTCCTTATGCATTAATATTGAGTTGCGTAATTATCTTTCTAGATCATAAATTTTATTTGAATTTATATATTGCAGAGAACAGACATACATATTAAACGTCAATGTTGAGAGAACTAAAATAATCATGGAAAAGGTGATCATAGTTCATTGAAAACCAGGTCATTCATTATTTGGTGATCGTAATAACGTTGTGAGATAAGTTCGAGTATATACATGGATTTTTAGGAGCAAGAAGTAATTTTTATTAATGGGCTTTATCCGTCTAGCTCGGGAAGTGTTCGAGAACCTTAGTAATTTATATTATCAGTCTTTGCGAAGTAATTTATATCGTAGACCTTTTTGGGGCAGCAGTGGGGTCACAAGCAAAGAAAAATTACTTGTCAAACACTTGGCGCCACAGAGGTGTCTCAACAACCTGATGGTACATGTACGTCTACCGTCTAGAGCTGTTGGTACTTATAGAAAGCCTCGCTTATATAATATTTAAAAGCTACTTTTAACTTATACTGAACTCTTCCTGATGTGTTGTTATTGCAGGTATGCGTATGGTCAGACATCAAAAGATGTTCCATCAACTAAACATGTTAACAATAAATTCAATCATTGATGCGCGGGATTGCGACCACGCACTAGGGTTTTACCTCTCAAGGGATCTTGAGAAGCTTGCAATCCCCACCAGGCAGTGTACGTGACTGATGTAGTATAGTGTAGTGGCAAGTACCGGGGGATTGATCGTTCTCTCAGGGAATAGTGTCGTTAGGATTGAAAAGCTACTATAATAGGTCTAGGGGTGAGGGAAGATTCTTTTTTTGTATTTTTATATTTTTAGGAAAGCAAGTAAAAATCTCGGGTTTTGGAAGAGTGGGCGGAATTAGTTGCTAGTCAACTAACCCAATTAACTACAAATGCAAATAAAATAAAATAACAAGAAAAAGTAAATGGTTGTGAAAACTAATATGGAGAGAAGTGTGTTTACTTAGATTTCCTTACTCTCTAACTATCTTTTACCGATTGATTAGTGTGTATTAATTGTGTGGATGACGGATTGTATTCCTTAATACCATTTGTAGGGGTGTGTACGGACTTCCCCTAACTCTATGAGATCCTACTTCACTCCTATGTCGAGCCGGCTAAGAAGCTCCTAACATGGGATCACTAGAATTCACTCATGCATTAATACAATCAAAATAACCTTAGTACACCTTTGTTCATGTTTCTTAAGACGTTCAAGCATGTTACCAACCGGAAGTCTGCAAGTTTTTTTAAGCCTAACATCGATAATCACCCATCCAATACAATTAATAACACACCATTCAATCAATAATTAATAGTTAGGTTTCATAAGATCTAAGCAAACATAAAGAAAACTTAGCCTAGCATGTTAAACAAAAGACAAGAACAAGATAGAATCAAACAACACATAGACATATTGAATGATTAATTGATTACTTATCTTCAATGTAACATGAGAGATCCAAGGGTATAAAACCCTTAAAAAAGCTGCAAAAATCGTCTAGGGTTTCTCTCTAAAAAGTTCCACACGAATGACTAAAAATTATGCGAATATTTATAGAAAAACAGATCTGACGGCGTCACGTTATGGACTTGACGCCGTCACCTCGCCGAGGTTAGGGTTTCTTGATGACCTTCTTGACGCTGTCCCTCTTTAATCCGTTCTTGCTTATCAAGACTTGACGCCGTCAGGTGTGGTCTTGACGCCGTCGAGGTACTGTTCCAGCAGATTTTTGACACTTTGTCGAATTCTTCACTTTTATGCTCCGAAAACGTCCAAAATGCTTCCTTTTCCAGAATTTCTCTCCAATGTACCTAAAATGCCAAAAGGAACGATTTAGGGCGATATTTGATCAAATAAATACGATTTAGGGCTTAAATGACCCCCGAAAAGCGGTACACTTTTCGGCCCATCAAATACCCTTACACTTGAGATTTGCTTGTCCTCAAGCAAATGTGCTTTTATTCTAATCAAAATACAAGTTAGGGGTCATTTAACACTAATATAAAAGTAATTACAACAATTAATCGTTCCCCTTTAATCATAATAAGCATGGAGATTACACACTAGCACCTCACAAGTAGTGTTTAGATACTCACATCTCTCAGGTGTCATAAAATTATATCTCATAAATGAAAATGGACAATATCTCTCACTACCTGTCATAGCAAATAGATTACCATAGGCTTGGGAAAGGATCGAAAACCTTCTCCACTAGGCGTAAGCACCTAAGATAAACTATCAAAGAGGACTTTACAAAAGGGTTGTAATGAGGTGTAGGGATATGATAAACACGGTTTTGTTGGATAAGGAAAATTTTACTGGTGGCGAGTTAAAGATCTTGATTAATTACATGTACAATATGGCGTTGCTAAGCCAAGACTAGACTCGACTAACGCTAATCAAAAACTAATAAAAACATAAAATAAACATAAAAAGAAACGGGATGGTAGTCCGTATGTTTTTTTTCTACTTTTCTTTTCTCATTTTTTTTTATTTTTTTATTTTTTTATTTATTTTTTTTTGCATACATTCTTGCCCTACCATCCAAAATAATACATCATAGGGGCCTCGGTTCTCCCCTTACACTTGAACTTTTACATACTTTATAAATAACTATTCTAATGGCTCGAATTAAGATAATCGAAACACTTGGAGTACTTTTAAAATATTTAGCACATATGCGGGTAATAATGTTGTTCTTCCCCATTACTCCATTACACTAGTACTTTACCCATGAGTCCCAATCGTCCCAAAACAATATGTACAAGGATATGACTCGACTTAGCTACCATGTAATCAATTAGATAATTAACTAAGGGTTTAACAAATGTTGTCACAATAATGCACTAAAGGTGAGTGCATACAAGGTAGGCTAAGGCGATTTGGGTGTACATTTAAGTGGGGTGTAAGAAATTCTTCCTTTAAGTAAGATGCTTAAAGTTAGAAACGAAAAGATAGGCTCGGATGGGTGTACTAGGGGTATCGTGTACTAAAAATGAGTACAACGCAAGGGTGTGGAAGAATTACTTGACCAATGAAGTCAANTTGACAACCAGGTCATTCATTATTTGGTGATCGTAATAACGTTGTGAGATAAGTTCGAGTATATACATGGATTTTTAGGAGCAAGAAGTAATTTTTATTAATGGGCTTTATCTGTCTAGCTCGGGAAGTGTTCGAGAACCTTAGTAATTTATATTATCGGTCTTTGCGAAGTAATTTATATCGTAGACCTTTTTAGGGCAGCAGTGAGGTCACAAGCAAAGAAACATTACTTGTCAAACACTTGGCGCCACAGAGGTGTCTCAACAACCTGATGGTACATGTACGTCTACCGTCTATAGCTGTTGGTACTTATAGAAAGCCTCACTTATATAATATTTAAAAGCTACTTTTAACTTATACTGAACTCTTCCTGATGTGTTGTTATTGTAGGTATGCGTATGGTCAGACATCAAAAGATGTTCCATCTACTAAACATGTTAACAATAAATTCAATCATCCTATCACTAAAAGTAGGTTCTCTAATTTGTTTTCAACTTTTAAGGTTGTTTTATATACGATATAAAAGATGGTTTCTGTAATATTAGCCATCGACTTTTTACTTTTTTTTATTCAATCGTAATACTGATACGCCAAAGGTTGTTGTAATAGGTACTAAATGGACTACAACAATCTACGTTGTGAGCACCGTGAAGGAATTTCTAACCATCGTTACAGGTTTGCTGAAAGTTTTTGGAATATTGAATTTGAATATGAAATGTGACTTACATATTAGTTTGTAGATTAACTACATTTAAAAACAAAATCCAATTGAACTTTAGCTCCAGAAATGATAATCTTTTGCCATGAATTGTGATTGATATATTTGAATTTGCATATGAATTTCTAGATGGGCAATTTTCAGCAAATAGCAATTTATCCAGGTTACTGGTCTGATGCCCGGTTCAATAATTATACGGAGTACTTTTTTTTGGCTGATTTGGTACTTCAATAACAGGTAACTGACACTTGATTCATGAGTGGCGATTTTCATCCTCAAACACATCAAATAGAAGTAGATTAACTCACAAGCCATACAACTTGAGCTTATTGGGTAAATAAATGACGCTTTACCTGTTCATGTTATGAAGTCGATATCTTTGGCTTTTCAAAAATTAAAAATCAAAAGTAGATGGATGGTAATATTTGATACCGCTTAGGCTGTGGATTAATTCGCTATGTGTGTGGGTTTGTTTTGCGGATTTTGTTACTGTATTAACTTACTATAAGGTAAAATATGAAGATGAAAGATGGATTAAAACTTGTTGCTGTTTAATTTCTTGATTTCCAAAGATGTGCAGATCAAAAGACTTCAAGTAATTAGGTTGTGTTGACACACTTTGAAACTTACCCATCATCTACTTTGTTTAGGCCGATGGTACACTCATCGAGTGTATTACTTCAACAGTGGTAGTGGCTTCTACCCGTAGTAGTTGGAAAGCCCACGATTTTAGTTACGATGAATCGTGATTTTAGCTGGTATCTAATTGTTGAATTTGAATAAACCGTGTAAGTCCGCACACAGGTACTCCTTCTATTTTAATTAGTCATGTTAATAAAACTATTTAGCATTTTAATTGTTATTATAATAAGCCTAATAAAAATGTTTAAATATAAAGTTTTTCACTTTGCTGCACTTAGAGCAATATTGCCCAGTTGTTTTTCTTATTACGTTATGTTAGTACGAGATACTGAATAAACGTTATGTTAGACCAGCCATATTGATATCTATATACAACACTATGAAAGGTTAGTCTTCCATGAATATACTTATCATTGATACAACAATACCTGAATCAACTATAGTAGTGGGTCTAAACTGTGACCTGTAATATCACAAATCTTTTGGACGAGTCTTGGTCAATGGCTGATCAACTTTTGATGTTTCGCTAAAAGTAGAAGTTAAAAAACTTTATGTAGAATAACAAAGATTAGATGAATGCATCAGGTTAGTTTTCTTTCCCATTATCACACTTTCAATATTTGCTATTAGGGTAGTATCTTATATAATTAATTTTACATATTTTGCAGGACAGAACCATGGACATGAGTGAAGATAAGACAAACCAAACATACAATCAATTTTATTTCCTTTGAAGCACTCTCAACTTATTAAATCTTCCGTCACATTTCCAAATCTGAAGTACGTTAAATGTGTCAATTTACTTTCTAACTCAGATCTATAATTGTGTCTATACATTTTGTTAATTGATTGCTAATTATGCCGAGTGTGAAAACGAGCTTAGTATTTACGGAGAACAGCTTGAATATGCCGAATCTAAGTTGGTTGATCATAAAATCGACCTAAGGCATCAAGAGACCTGATTAAAGAGGCTGAAACTAAGTTAGTTGAGCGTGTATAAAAGAGCTTAAGGCATCCAAAGATCGGCTTGAAGAGGCTGTATCCGTGTTGGCACATCAAGATAGCGAGATCAAGGCATCAAGAAACCAGATCGAAGAGGCAGAATCCAAGTTAGGTGAACGTGTAAAAGAGCTTAATGCATCAAGAGATCGCCTTGAAGAGGCTAAATGTAAGTCGGAAGAACGTGTAAACGAGCTTAAGGCATCTAGAAAACAGCTCAAAGAGGTTGATTCTGTATTGACCAAGACTAGACGTCGTCTAAAATTGGCTGAATCACAATACAAAGCATCGGAAGCAGAGCGAGGAATTTTGCTTCAAAAAATTGAAACTTTGGAAAACAATGTTCAGAAGGAACACAACTTATTGAAGAAGGCTGAAGCCAAGTGTCAGCAACTCAAAGATGAGGTATCGAGACTGCAACATGAAGTTCAGATTACAAAGTCAGCAAATCGGCCCGAATAACTCGGTTTCCAAAGAGTAAACAAGGTAAGTTAATTTCTAGAAAATCCATAATTACAAGGTTTTAGTATACTATTGTGAATATGAAATTCACAAAATGAATGTTTTTATGTCACTTGGTGTAACAATATTGCAGTTATACATGGTGCTTTCTGTCCAAAGGTAATATATTTGTAATGACTATTATGTATTTATCTTTGCTTATATTAATTCCTCAAAGTTAGTTAAATTGATTAACCTTTGGTTACTTTCAGAGATAATAATTAATAGGGATGTTTATATATGGTTTTGTCACTTTTGATTTTTTGCAAACTAACTGACAGAATGTAGCTTATTTTTGATTTTTTTTCTTTGTTCTTTTACATTGCTTCATTTAGCTTCAACTTATTGTGTCCAAGCTATATTTGCTCAATCTTTTTAGTTATCGTAGGTATTAAGCGGAAGCAAACAGCACATCAACTTTTAAGTTCTAATTTCGTTGTTACGCCCAAGAAAAAGCCTCCTAAATGTCCCATTTCCGTCATGTGTACATAGAGTTAGTAAGCTTCGATGGTATACTAAAGATGGTGCCATGGTAATAAACTTTAATAAACATTGTTATTAAGTACCCATAGCCCTTTTAGACTCATAACCTCTATTTCCATTTTTCCCCCGATCTTTTAATCTTTGTGGCTTATTGTGCTGTTGTTTTTCACATGTTTATTGTGTACCTCATTTAAGATCAATTTGGAAGAACTTAAATGTCGTCAAAATTTAAAGGCTGTGTTGCTAATAAACTATGGACAGTAGGAGCAAAAAAGATTAAGTTCAGGATTGTCTCATACCTTTCGCGTTAAGTATGCAGGGAGTTCCGAAAACAATAGAGACACGTATGGAGGAGCTGAGGTGAATAGACTTAACCATGTTGCAACATAAAAGTCATCCAGTTTCTTTTCAAAATATGGATTTCAATGGTTTCTCGAAAAAAAACATCAAAGGGCTCGGTATGCATTTTTTTATTGAAGTTTTGCATCAAATGGTTATCAGATGATCTAACATCACCCCCTATAAGCTTATAATTAGATATTATATAACTTTGCTATAACTATTTTTCTTTGTTTTTAACTCATGTATCATTAATGGGTGCTTCCATCCAATTAATAGATAGTTGTGAAAAGTGAGTCTTTAAACCTTTGTTTATCGACAACGACTATGTTTTGGCGAATGCGCGAGTAGATGGTAATAATAATAATAATAACCAACACTTGCATAGTGGCCAGAAAGTATGGTTTCAGCTTTATTACCACTTATAATCTCTGCCAACATTTCATGTGTGCCAATATATTGATTATTTGGTGTAGGATAACAAAGATGAAGAACTGGATTTGAGCATTTAAAACGGAAAAGATGTTTGTATTGTTAATGTTGCTTCCAAAGGGTAAATAACTTGAGTTAAGATCATTTGAGGACAAAACTTTATTTACATACAAAGGGACTAATCTCCACCATCCATCTTCCCTCCATCTTTATTTGATCTAATGGATGAGATTAATCCCAACAATTTAAAAAACCCACTTTCATCCTCTTTTTTTAAATATGAATATCTTTCAAACGTTAATCATAAAACGAAAAAAATATACCGCTTACGCACGAGCATATTAATATCATTTCATAGACAACGAATTTGACATAGTACTTTCGACAAAAGCAACTTTCGTTCTTTGTCTGTTTTTGCAACGTTTTTCTTTCTTTCCTCGAGCCGACCAAAAAAACACAATCATCACATCTACTACCCTTCACATAATCACCCCATGGCTGCATACTGTAGCTCATCACATGCTGAGTAGGCTATCAACATGTGATATTCACTAATATCACATGTGCATATTACATCATCACCATGTGACACTCTCCTACTATCCCACACTGTCGTATTCCATCGACACTCGTCGACTATACTGTAATATCACCATGTGCCCTCTACTGTAATATCCACGCCCATCACATGTGGATTCACCTCCACACTGCTGCACTTGCCCCATGCTGAACTGATACGCTCTCAATGTGCATCTTTTTC
>LBNU01002037.1:0-10184 GCA_014162995.1 Artemisia annua | reverse complement strand
CCTTTTCCGTTAGTTTTCCCGTTAAATGTCATGTCATCGAGGGCATTATCGTCATTTCGTTGCTACTGTTGATTAAAGGACTAAATTTGCAATTTGAGTTTGATATTTTATTTCACTTCACCACCACCACCACTCTCTACCACCGCCGCCACCCTCTACCGCCACCACCACCACCACCCTCTACCGCCACACAACCAACACCACCACCCTCTATCGCCACCACCACCACCCTTGCCCTCCCTAAACACTATTCATCATCTTCCCCATTGCAAATGGAAACTTAACTTCCTGAAACACTATTCATCATCTCCCCCATTGAATTTTCTATTAAATTTATATTTTTTAAAACAATTATGCTTTTAAATGGATGAAGAATCAAAAGAACTATATACATTTGGCAAAGAGCTGTAAAGGGTTTTTTCCTCGATTTACTTAGCAAAAGAACTTGATACAATTGGATGGAAATGTTTATTTGATACAACTATCATTCTGTCACATTCAAAGTAATTTAATTATGGTTGAGATAAGCAACTGAGAAGGCCAGACTCTTATATCATTTTGCCTACTGCTAGTTAAAAAGTTAATTGCACGCAATAGTATCACACCGTAGGCCAATTCCACTGACCACATTGTACTTTTTTTTAATCATAATACCACTTTAATCTCTATACAGTTTCTATTTGGCTGGACTGCTGCAACTAGTTTGATCACTACGAAATGTAGTTTTTTGTGATTATAAAACATACATTGTTAAATAGGAATCAACTTAAGCTTAATAGCATGTTGATGTTTGTGTCCATTCTACTGTATAAATATAATAATTGTGATGCAAGATTTGGAACTTGCAGAAATGGGATGACTCATACAAGAACTGGCCGAAGAAACTGTAAAAGTGCTGAAACTTGAGATTTTAGGATTTTATGTTGATATTTTGATGTATTGTACCTTTATCAGACTTTGACCTTGCAATTTGTATCGTACATGGGCTGATTATGTATCTGGTGATTCCATTTTTTTCAAGGACACTTTAACTTTTATTTCTTTGTGCTTGAAAACGTGACTGGTAAAAAATGAAAAACTGTTGCAACATGAAACAATCAGTCAAATTGCCAATATAACGAACTACTGCTTGTTTTAGATGGTGTTTTAGGTGGTGTTTGTTGGAATTTGCATCTTTCATCCTGCTGCTGATTTTTTTTAATCAACTTTTTGTGTTCTGTATACCTTGCTAACTTAACATTCGTTTTGGACTTATATCTGAGAATTTTAAAGCAATTGTTTCAACTTCATTTTTAAGAAACTTACATTATATTGTTGTATATAGCTCTTTGCCAAATATATATAGTTATTTTGATTCTTCATCCATTTTAAAACATAATTGTTTTAAAAAATATAAATTTAATAGAAAATTCAATGGGGAAGATGATGAATAGTGTTTTAGGAAGTTAAGTTTTATTTGCGACGGGGAAGATGATGAATAGTGTTTAGGGAGGGCAAGGGTCGTGGTGGTGGCGGTAGAGGGTGGTGGTGTTGGTTGTGTGGTGGTAGAGGGTGGTGGTGGTGGTGGTGGCGGTAGAGGGTGGCGGCGATGGTAGAGAGTGGTGGTGGTGGTGAAGTGAAATAAAATATCAAACTCAAATTGCAAATTTAGTCCTTTAATCAACAGTAGCAACGAAATGACGATAATGCCCTCGATGACATGGCACTTAACGGGAAAACTAACGGAAAAGGCCTCTCGGTGGCGATTTTGCGAAAATGTGGAACGTGAGCGTCTTTTTTGCGCTACTTTTTGTCTCGGTCCCATTTTTGCGAAAATGTGGAACGTGAAGGACCATTTTTGCAATTTACCCAAGAAATAAACACCTTTGATAAGTTTAGTCAACAAGATAAAGAAAAAATTGTGTCATCTTATAAATGAACCGGAAGATGCTTTGATGGTTATATGTGCACATCTTATACAAGAGCTCACAAGTTCAACACCCAGCATATGCTCTTTCTTTTTTTTTTTTTTTTTTTTTTTTTTTTTTTTTTTTAATTAATTTTCATATTTAGATTGATACGCAAAAATATATCGCCTTAGCTCACAACAATTCAGGCAAACGACCAATGCCTGATTCCTATAGTTCTTCCACACAGATGATTCTTACAACCTTTTATGGGTTGGGAAAAACTTATGATATTTATTTATACCCGAACACGTAAAACTTAGGGGGCGTTTGGTTGGTGAATTTGAAATTCCGGAATTTTGAAATCTAGAAAATTTAAATTTTTGAGTTTAAAATTTCGGAATTTAAAATATCTTTGCATGTTTGGTTGACAGAAATTTATAAATATATCTTTTTATTTTTTTTAATATAAATTTCATAAATTTTATTTAAAAGTTTATAGAAAAATTATAAAAAAAGTTTATAAAAAATTTATAAAATATTTATAAAAAAAGTTTATAAAAAAAAGTTTATAAAAAATTTATAAAAAAAGTTTATAAAAAAAAGTTAATAAATAAAATTTAGAATAAAAAGTTTATAAAAATTTTATAAAAAAAGTTATAAAAAACTTATATAAAGAAAAAGTTTATAAAAAATCATAAATATTCTATTTAAAAGTTTATAAAAACCAATAATAAAAAAAGTTTATAAAAAAAATTTCAAGTAAATGAAAATTATTCACTTGGTGAAGCCATTTTAATTTCCTCAATTTTGGTAATTCATGGAATTTTAAATTCCCCTATTTATGTTACCAAACATAATATTTGGGGAAAATTAAAATGCAAATACCATGAATTCCCCCAATATACCCCAACCAAACGGCACCTGAGTATATAATGAATTGACACACATTCAAAACACTTCTAGAATGATGAAACTACTAAGCCAATAACCATTTCAAATAATTGAAATAAAATGCACAACACGCCTTAAGTAGTTAAGTAAATTGTTTAATTACTCTAGTTTATACTATGGATACCCACTAACACAATCCGCTGCTTAAGTACTTTTATCACGATGGTGTTATTTATGCGTTTATTTGAGTACTTTTTAACAATGTTCTAAAAGGCGTGAGGCGTGGCGTGGCGGCACAGCCACGCCTCAAGCCTTACGCGCTTTTGCGAAGCCTTGGCGTTTCTTAAGGCATGCTTAAGGCGGCAACAGAATATTTATAAATTTATGTATTTATAATTTTATATCATTTTATAAGAGCAATTTCAAATACTAAAGCCCAAATCCCAAATAGCCAGGCCGAAATACGAGGCCCAAGTAGGAATTAAATTTTGAAATTACGAGGCCCAAGAAAGAAATAACCCAAATACTTGAAATTCAAGCCCAAATCCATAAATCCCCTAAATGCTTCTAGAAATGACGCCACGCCTTACCAAAAAGGCGCGCCTTTTTGCGCCTTATTCCACGCCTTTTCACATGACGCCTAGACCTCACTCCTTGGTCCATTTCGTGGCGCCGAGGCCACACCTCGCGCCTTGGCGGCGCCTTTTAGAACACTGCTAGTTTTTAACGACGAAGTTAGGATAAACATTAAGATAAGCATGTTAAGATGAGTAATTACAGAGGTTTCTTAATTTCCAAATTCATATATCTAATTCATGCACTCTTTTTTTTAACAGCTAATTCATACACTCTTAACCTAAACTGTTGATGTTAGAATAGCATGTCTTAATCATAATGTCAAATTTGAGTTTGAGACAAATATCGTTTTTATTTATTTATTTATTTATTTTTTAAGCTAGCCTTTTAAGGAAGAAGTTGTATATGTTGTATTGGTTTTAGAGTTCTTTAAAGCCAAGTTAAACAGTTCAAATAGTTATGGGCCAAATGATGCCCCCTGCAAGAAGCGGTGGACAACTTGAACATTTTTCTTGGGGAGCCGAATTTATTTTGACGGGACCGAATCGGAGATTTGTTTGTAACCTAAACTAAATTACTGCTAAAACCTATAATATTTACACTAGATGCTGCAAATCCTATAAAAGCTATAAACGCACCTAATTTGACCCATTGAACCATAAATCACAAGACATTTAGCAGTGATTAAGAACATTGTTCAACTTTAAACTCATCTCTTTCTCCCTTCCAGTGTAGTAACTAAAGTTTAAAGGTTGGTCACTTGGAGCACACTCACAAAAAAAATCCAAGACTTTCAAAGAGGATACTTAAATTGGAGACTCAATACGCACCTGTCTTGACCAACCTAGACTCTACTTTGGGTCTTCATATTATGATCACCAATACAATACTGTTTAACCAACTAAAATCACTTCAATACAAATGTACGCTGATGCATATAGTTGTACAGAACTACAGACTTCAGACGAATCGATACATGTGTTCCAGATTCTATGGGCCCCCACATTACCAAAGAATGCCAAATAGGCAAATAGTAATGAAAGGTTAAAAAAAACCGTATTAAAAACATAAATAAATAAATAAATAAAAATAACAACTCAGCAGGTTAAATACAAAAACAAAACTACACAGATCCTCAAATTAGAGAGCATGAATGATTAACACCCTATCTAAGAGATGCAAAAAAAGGTGTTCTCAAGGATGGTAATAACTGGATGTCAATAAAACATAAGCAAATCAAACATCAGTTGCATTTGTGGAACTGAAAGCAAAACAAATTTGGGATCATTGCTATGTACCATCACTTGGTGCAAGTGCAACTAAAAAGCTAAAGAAAATACAACATAAATATAAACGAGAAAGATATCATGTGAAAACAAGTAAAGGGAAGTCTAACGCCTTCGGACTTAACAAACAAGATAGCTAAGAGTTAAGCCATTAATGGTGGAAATCTACAGAAAAAGACAAGCTAGTAAAAACGCATCATAAGCGAAAGAAGCCAAAAAATGGTTGAACCATAAACATCACATTTGAAAGTCATCCGTTATCATGTCTATATATAATATTTCTATAAACAAATCCAGTACGAATTACTGGTTCCTTCCTAACGTTTCTAGTTTATTTTTTACTGAAGCTGCTCTTTTACTGTAAGAATATTTAAAGAACTACTGCAATCAGCAAGTAAATCAAGTTGACTTGTTAAGTCAAAAGTCGGATATATGGCCAAAAGATTTCCACAATGCCATGTATTTTAGCCTTAGATCACTAATTTTCAAAGACCACAATCTGATGAAATCATGTTAACCCCAAATTCTATTTTTAATACGTAGGAAAAAGTAGTAACAAGTAATGTGATTAAAAAACCACATTTCTACCATGGAAATGGGCCTAGAAAATAACTATCATTTTTTTAGCATAATTTCAAGAGAAAATAACATAATGTTATAGAAACCCAAATGTCTAAGGCTAGGCACAATAAGGCATAAGACCGAGTCGATCGAGCAAATGGCAGTCGGTCGAGATTGTTGTGTGTAATCGGTCGCGACCCACAAAGAGTCGAAAAACACTCCCACTCGGTCTCAACCTCGACCGAGTGGTTTCCATATTTTTCTTTTGTTTTGATCCATGAGTGCTAGGGTTAAAAAAATTTAAACCGTTTACACACTATATACCACATTCAAACACACCTTTCAAACACACACTTTCAAACATTACTTATATTAATACTTAAAATTTAAATACACGTTAAACTTAAAATACGAACTACAACCAACATGAAGCATAAACTACGATAGTTAAACATTAAACTAAGAAACGGAAATTAAAACCCATAAGAAGTACTACGATTAAACTAAACTACGAATCAATAAAACGAATCATCCGACACATAGCCCTCGTGACTCGAAGCACTCGAATCGTCCTCACTCGTTGGCACACGGTCTATTCCATTTTCTATTCGCCATGCACAACAAGCGTTTCTCCGAGCCTGTTTAGCTCTTAAGTACTCCTCACGAGCTCTTCTCTCAAGTTCTTCCTCCGCTTCAGCACGTAACACTTCTTGCATATCTTGCTCATACAGTTCTTCAGCAGTCAACGCACGTGCATTGGGTTGGTTTTGTGGTGGATAGTTTGCCGGTGGATTGTTCACCGGTTGATCGGGTTGTTGTTGGAATACCGGAGGCTTCTGGTGGAGTGTTCACCGGGTCATTTGCTGGAAATTGCTAGGAGAAGTCGTGTTCACTTGGGAATTGTTGAGAGAAGTCACGGTGACTTGGGAATTGTTGCGAGAAGTCACGGTGACTTAGGAATTGTTGCGAGAAGTCTTTGCGAGACATTGTTTGAGAATTATGTCTGAGAATTATGTGTGAATTGTGTGAGAATTATTTGTGAATTGTGTGAGCAATAATGAGATGTGAATGAGTGTTAAATAAGCTCATAAATCCCGCCCATTGATTTGAACTTGAAATTCAAAAAAATCCCGCCCACCCACTTTTGAATTTTAAACGTTTAAAACAATCCCGCCCATGTATTTGAATTTTAAATGTTCAAAATAATCCCGCCTATGTATTTGAAATTTAAACGTTAATACACCCCTATATAAAGTATACATTATCATACAATTTTGCATACACTTCACTTTCTAAAGCATACACTTCACTTCTAAATCATTTCACAATGAATAATCTTTGGTCAATGGAAGAAGAGAGCTTGCTAGCTAACGTATGGCTTGCTGTTAGCGAATCTACAGACCTTGTGAATGAAAGTTCTTTTTGGAATGCCGTTACACAAAGGTTCAACGATTGGTGAGCACCGTAATAAAATAGTATTATGGCTCAATAAAAGAATCAACCTAGAATGTATTAGGTATAATGCTATTTACAAAGAGTTGGTGCGTACAAGTGAAGACCATTGTCGTCTCAGCAATGCAAACCGAATTTATTTTGAACGCTATGGGAGAGGGATATACTATCAACATGTGTGGTTCATTCTGAGAAACGCACATCCATGGGAAGCACACCAGCCGTAATGGTGTTTTATGTTATGTATTTCCGTATCGTGTTTTCCGTATCGTGTTTTATGTCATGTGTTGTCATGTAATGTTTGCGTTTAATTTTTAGTTGTTTAATTCCGCATCGTTTCGTTTATGTAATATTTACGTTTTATTAATGAAATTAATGTTTTATTAAGTTTTTAGTTAAAAAAAAATAAATAAACTTGGTCGCTGGAGAAAGAAAGCTGACGTGGCAGAGAAAAAGAGGAGGATTGAACCTCTTTATTGTGCCTAAATGCTCCGAAAAACCGGCCATAACAGACTCGGAATATACATATTAATAGAGGAGCACCATGTGAACCTCTGCAAAATCATGCAACAAAAGTAACAAGCCAAAAATTATCTGTCAAAAGTTAAGTCAGTTAAATAAAAACTATTGTCAATTCTGAATGTGTTGGTAGCTTGCTCTTATGGTTGTGTGTGCACCTTTTACACTGTAGGTCGCAAGTTCAATACCCATAAAAGCGAGTTTCAACCCTTTTTTCAGTTTTTATAATACGGCAAAAGGCACTTAGTTTGTAACCAATTTGACACTTTTTGCTTTAATCTTTACTCATCTTTAAAGATTTTGTAATGAAAATATTATCATACTTAATTTGACACTTTTTGCTTTAATGTTTACTCATCTTTATATTTTTTGTATTGAAAATATGAATTAGTTTGTAACCAATTTGACACTTTTTGCTTTAATGTTTACTCATCTTTAAAGATTTTGTATTGAAAATATTATCATACTTAATTTGACACTTTTTGCTTTAATGTTTACTCATCTTTATATTTTTTGTATTGAAAATATATTCATACTTTTGAATTCAGTTTGTTGTATATATTTTGTGACAATTTTACCCTAATGAGTTATCCTATTTTTATTTTTTTAAAACGGAAGTTTTTTCACACATATACCACCTATCTCACAAATACCTCCAGCGAGGCTTGAACCCACAACCTCTATGTTGATGAGGAACTCACGTACCACTAGACCAAAGGCCTTGGGCAAAATGGACATAGATGAAATTCAAAAGTATATTATACATTGTATATAATATGAAAAGATAAAAATAACTACACAACAAAGCAAAAAGTAACAAGCTAATTACATTTCCGTGTCCTTTAGACAAAAGAGAATTGTTTGGTTTATATATGTGGATACCCTATTACCCACTAACACAATTTCTTACATAATTACTTTTACCACCATGATACTATTTATGTATTTTTATTATGAATGACACGGTCATTACTTGGGTACTATGTTACGAGCCGTCAAGTTGGGTTGCTGCCATTTTGACTTCACATGAGATTTGCTTCCATAATTGTTGTATGAGGCAGAAAAAGAAGGAGAGGCGATCATTATAAAGGTGCAAAACAGCAAAAGATATAGACGACTAAAATAAATAGATAAAAAAGAGTAATGCTTTTATATATAAAAAGAAATAGATAAAGAGCCAAAAGGGTCTCACCAAAAAACAATAGTGAGTTTTTTAAAGCCAGTATTTCATTTTTTATGAAAGATTTCAATACTTCTCTTTCAATCATTATCATATAAAACAGGGTTTAAGCCGTACAATAAACATTTATTTTTCAAATGCTCTGTTATGATACGTGTATTAAAAAAAAACTACTCGTGTAATAAATAAACTTTTAGTGTTGTTCTAATATAATATGACCGATTTTTTACCAGTGACCGGTTAAACCAACAAACTTTTATATATCGCGTCACTGAAACTCAAATTCAAACACCTTAATTACTCATAAGCATTGTTCCAAACACCCATACCGCAACATTTATTACCGCCACCACCTACACCATCACCCCGTCACAAACCTACACACCCACCACCATCCTACACCCTCGCCGCCACCATCCTACACCCCACCAACATCCTTTGTAATAAGTTGTGCATAATCTTCGAATATGGTTGTATGGTTATGGGCTAATAGGTGGTGATGATGGTAAAAACAATTATTGTAGGTTACAGGGTGATGGTCATGGTGGTAGCACATGGTGGTTATGTTGCTGTTAGATGGTCATGGTAGTTATGGCAAAGATATGTAGTTGTTTATTGTACACGTAACACAATGAGACATTTGAAAAAGTATGCGTCTATCATATGGCTTAAACTAATATGTATAGTGCTACATAAGTAACACATATAAGTCAGCAACTCTTGCCAGTAAAACAAGTATTCATGTGTTATATTAGCGCGAATCTCAAAGTTCAAATATCATACAAGTATTTTTTACTATATGTATGTACCATAATGAGACATTTGGAAAAGAGTGTGAATCGACTATCGTATTACTTAAACCTTATAAAACAATCCACTGTGACATAGTTTTAAAACATATATAAACCCAATAAACTAAAATAGTAAGGTTCCGTTTGATATAGCACTTTAGTATGGGTTTTGATTTGATGTGACGTTAAACATTTGTTTGGTTAATTTTTTTGGGAAGAAGAATAGATTCGGTAATCAAAGATTGAAAGATGATCACTTAGCTAGGTTTTAGCAAGGATTCAACATTTTTAGTGAGCCCTTTATCTCTCTACTCACATCACTTTCTACATTTATTTTTAAAAATAATATGTTTTATTACAAAATTATTTTTTTAAGTATTAATGTTATTAAATAATATTAATTTCTCTCTACTACTTTTTTACCAAACTAATACCAAATTCAAATCTTAAGCCAAATCCATGCACATACCAAAGGCACCCAAGTGTACTTGTTTTGTAAACCCGATAAACTAAAATACTATCAAGATTAATAAATATACTTATTTTGTGATGGAACAACCCTCTACTATTGATGTGACTATCTATAGTAGATGTGAGAGGGTATTGAAATACAAGTGTAAACCCAATAAACTAGGAGTACATATTTTATGGCAAATGATTTACATATTCTATTTTTTGATGTAAAAATTTAATCATATGTATTAAACTGTTATACCGTGTATGTCTACTGCTTTAACAGATTGTACACATGAGTGTACAAATCAAAACATAACGTGTGCAAATCATCTCCCATATTTTATGGAGGAGGTAAATACCAATTAAATTATTAGATTTTAACAATAGAGTTTAGCCAAACTCACACATGCATACGGTGCTTCCTTGTGTTAATGATGCTTATAAATCTATAATGTTAAAAGGTTGAGTCATTGAACAATAAATAACAAGACATTGAGCAGTGATTAAGAACACCTCTCGACTGTTAAGACCTCACCTTGGGTCACTTCTGGTGCAGTAACTATATTTTCAGAAGATTTGGCCA
>LBNU01002036.1:29108-68829 GCA_014162995.1 Artemisia annua | reverse complement strand
TGGTGGTTGTGATGAAGTGGCGTTGTAGGAGAGTTTAAGAGATGGGCCGGAAGGGAAGTGGGTACGGAGGGATAAGGAGAGGTTGTTGGAAGGGTGGTGGTGGTTGTGGGTGGTGGTGAAGGCGGAGAGGAAAGGGAGTCCGAAGACTGCGATTGGGATTTTGGCTGAGAAATGGATTGGGTTTGTGTTTGTGTTTGGATTCTTGGTTTGGGTTTTGGAATGATCGTCCAGGAGTTTTACTGAGACCTTCATGATTATTACTGTGTTTTGATGATCGGGAAAGTGAAGCAGTGATTGTGGTTACAAGTCTTGAAATGAAACGTTGAGAAGCTCTGTTGTTGCTGATATTGTCTTTCTTTAAAACGGAAATGTTCAATTTTACTTTGGACTTTCTTTATATACCTCAAATCGTTTTCGTTTTTGCAATTTCGTGATGATAAGATCAGATCGGAATTTTAAAAATTCTGTTATAGTGTCATTTTCTACATAGTTGTTATAAAATTATATGCGAATTCACATATTATTATATATCATATATAATGAAAATGTAGGTCAAAATTATGATTATAAAGTTTTTAATATAATTAGTCTCTTGTTTTTCATATTCTACAAAACTTAATAAATAAATTTGTAGTTTTTACTTTAATTTGTCATTGTAGTATAGACTAAACCAAACCTTCTTTTAAACCTTATTCATCACACATAGCTCACGGTCTTGAGTGACGAGATCCATATTCAACCCTCGTTGGGACAACGATACCCGTGGTTTGAGCTTGTACTTTGCTCCCGCGACTATATCAGTACCCTTTGTATGCGTCTAAAAAACACTTAAAGGGGTATCCGCATAGAGATTCCACCTTCCAATCTATCTCTGGTAATGGGTAGCAGTCCTGTGGACATGCTTTGTTGAGGTCCGTGAAGTCCACGCACATCCTCCAACTACCATCACTCTTCTTGACCATCACTGGATTGGAGAGCCAATCATGGTAATAAACTTCTCGCATGATCCCTGCGTCCACTAGCTTGCGTACTTCCTCGAGAATGGCTTTTGCGCGCTCTGGAGCTTGAACGCGCTTTTTCTGCCGCACCGGGGAATATCCTTGTCGGATTTGCAACTTGTGTTCTGTAATCGATCGTGGCACACCAGTCATGTGCTTTGGTTCCCATGCGAAAATGTCCATATTCCTTTGCAAGAGTGCGCACACGGCTGCTCTGCCTTTATCAGACAGTGATCCCCCGATTGTTATTTCTTGCTCCGGGTAATCTGGATGAATTGCGACCTTCAAGTTTGATACTTTGGCTGCGCGCTGTTCTGGAGTGTGTGCCATCTCACTCGTGATCGTGTTACACTCCCTAGGTGGTACTACGGTATTGTAGAGGGTAACAATGCCGCCTTCCACTGGGAATTTAAGCATCCCATGTGCTGTGGATGGTACCGCGCGCATGGCTGATATCCCTGGTCTTCCAATGATGCCGTTATATGGCGAAGGAGATTTAATCAACATAAAATTTATCTAGGCCGCCGTGGAGTGTTCTTCATTACCGACCACGACTAGTAGTCGCATTTGCCCCATCGGCCATATCTTTTCTCCTGTAAAGCTAGTCAACGACATCGTGGCCGGGGTTAACTGACCTTGGATCTCAGGCCGCAGCCTCTTGAAGCAGTGCTCATACATTATATCTGCGGACGCCCCTCCATCGACATACATGCGGTGGATATTGTGACCCCTCGTGCTTATCTCGATGGTTAGTGGCTCCGTCGCTGCGTTGTCCGCAGTCAAGGTGGGGAAAGAGATTTTAGTTTCATAAGAAAATTTTTGGCTGACTTTTTGCCTCGTCTTTCGCTGCCATGATTGTATCATGTAGATGGTGTCAGCCTTGT
This sequence comes from Artemisia annua, assembly GCA_014162995.1. NCBI lineage: Eukaryota > Viridiplantae > Streptophyta > Magnoliopsida > Asterales > Asteraceae > Artemisia > Artemisia annua. Next base: position 66,947 of record LBNU01002036.1, on the reverse strand, counting down.
CTTTGGGTGCTTCTTTTTTGCCCCCAGTCTTTTGTTTGTCTTTCCCCTCTTTGGTGTTTTTGACCAGGTGGTCCAATCTGCCTTCCTTGACTAGCTTGTCAATTAGTTGGCGCAATTGGACGCACTCGTTGGTGGTATGGCCCTTCTGTCTGTGGTACTCACAGTACCCGTTCCCTACGTGCCGATCTTCTGGGGTGCGCATTGGTGGGGGTTTCGGGAAGTTTGCGCCTTCCGTCACAAATATCTCCCTTGGAGTCTTCGTTAGTGGAGTATATTTGTCGTTCCCTCGCCCGCCCCCCTGACTGCGGTAGCTTTTATCACGATTGCTACTCTGGTCATTGGATTGTCTCTTGGGCTGTTCTTGTGACCTATAGTTTGAGTAGCTTTTCTTGCTGTCCGCAGCGGCGGCTTCTCCTTGGATAAAGGACCTTGTGCGCTTCATGAGCTCGTCAAAGGTTTGGGGAACCTTATCATTTAACTTTTTGATAAGTCCTGGATCATTGATCCCGTTCATAAATCCTGAGATCTTTAGTACCTCGGGGCATGCTTTAACATGTATGCATTAATCCTTAAAGCGTTCCACATAAGCGCTTGTGGATTCCCCTTGGCGCTGTTTTACCCTAGCCAGTTCGACAGGGTTTTTGGCGCACTTCGTCCTCTGAGTAAAATTTAAGCGAAACGCCTTTCACAACTTGACTCCTCCCAAACTAACCAGTCAACCAGGTGTGGTCAACTAAGTCAAATGAGGGAGAGAGTGATCAATTTATGATCCGGTGTAAGCACAGTGTATCCCCGGGTCGTTAAGTCCCAGCGAGATTGAAATTGTGTTTTGGGAAAACGTTCTGGGAATGAGTGATTTGGAGATAGTAACCAGAAAATGATTTGGATTGATTTTACACTAATGATAATGAGATAAATAACAGATATTAACAAATACTGGGAATCAGATAAACTAAAAACGTAATCAGAATTAAAACAAACGTAAACGCGTACTGAGAAAAGGACAAACTAAGCAGAAATAAACTAGAGGGGGTGAAAATGACTTTTTTACAAACTTATTATTAAAAGAAAATTTTATAAAAAAGAAAAATATATTTTTTTTTATTATTTTATTATTTAATATTAATTAAAAACTATTTAATACTTATAATAACTATTTAACTTAAACTAAATATAATATAATATTAATTAAAACTAAAAAAATGAAAATTTATTTTTAAAAACTCTAAAATAACTTAAAAATATTATAAAAACTAAAAATATGTATTTTTGTCTTTTTCTGAATTTAATATTAATTAATTACTAATTACTTATTAATTAACTAATTAAATAATTTAAATTACTAATAATACTAAAAATGACTTAGAAAATTATGAAATATTTTATAAAACTAATTAACTAATACAGGAAACCTAAAAAATTATAAAAAGTTTATAAAAACTATTATTACATTATTTTATTAATTATTTACTTAATTACTAATTAAAAACTATTTAAACTAATTTAAATTAGAATAATAGAAAATGAACAGTAATAATTAAGAAACTATTTTCTAAAAATTATAAATGATTAATAAAACCTAGAAAAATTATAAAAAAGTACTAGAGATTAAAAATAAACAGAAATGGATTTTCTTTTTTGTTTTTTAATTAAAACTAATTAAACTAATATTAATTATTATAAATACTAAATGAAAAGATAAAAATCTAAGAAAATTACTAGAAATATTACAAGATGTCAGGAATTTATTAAAAATATAAAAATGAAAATTGCTTTTTGAAAAAGCTGAGCAATAAGCCAAATGGCTTAAATAGAAGCTATCACTTTTGTAAAAGTGATGATTTTGTGATTTTTCTTTTGGAAAACTATTTTGACACTAAAAACAAACAACTTTTATAAAAACAAAACCTTTGTGAATCACAAATAAGAACTGTGGGATCTTATTTCCTTGGCAGTTTGACTTTTGGTCAAACAAGCTTAAAATAAGCTTGAACAAGCTACCAGGGGGCTCACAAGGGTGGATTAAGCTAGAAAATAGTTAAAGGAACTTATATGAAGCTAAAACAACAAGAGATATGCACTGAATAAGCTACAAGCTCAAAATAAGCACTTGGAATTTCTTGTACTGAGACAGATATGGGACAACATGCAGGCTTGTGTGGGGCCCACAGGGATGATTGGAAGCCTAAAACAAAAGTTACTCCTAAAAGCCACCCAGATGAGCTTTCTAAAAAGCCAAGGTTCAGCCCTTGGGTCCCACTAATAAGCACTAGGGGGAGGCATGAAGTTGGGTGGTGTATCCTGAGTACTCAGTGTACTGAGAGAAATGGGACAAGGAATAAGCTGCTTGCAGCCTTATCCAAATGGCCAAAATATGCAAAATAAGCCCTGAACCCTTGATATGGGTGGTTAAGCTTCACAAGGAACCAAACCACACAATATTAGGATTACCAGGGAGCTTTTTATGAGCTTATGAAAGTGGCTCAAAAGCCAAACTCACCCTGCACATGGGAGGTTTTTGAGATATAGCACAAAATAAGCATAGATTTAAGCACTAATAAAAAATCATAAAAATAAACAAAAACATGGAACATAAAGCTGAACTTCCAAAGTTTAATTTCCCACAAGCTCAGATCCTAAGGATTAACAAATAGGTCATGAAAATTCTCCCAAGTTTAGGAAAAACTGAGTAACTATGCAATTTGACTTTTTATTAAAACATTAGAGTTTGACTTTAATGAGATTTGATTGACTCTAGATTACTGGAAATGTGATATTATGCTAAAATGGAACTAGTTTAAGCTAAATTAACAACTACTAAACCTATATGAAGATTATGCATACTAAAAACCTTAACAGTGAGTTAGAAAGAAACATTTAAAGGGTGATTTTGACTTTAACTCAAAAGACTATTGGTTTTTATGCTTGAAATGACTCAAATGGACCTAGTGTGACTTGTGAAAACCAAAAACAACAACAAACACAGGTTTAAACACAGAGAATCATGTTAAGCCAAACACTCCTTAACTGGATTGATTTGAAGATTTAACAAGCATACACTGATTTTAACCCATGAGATCAGTACATAACCATTTATTAAGATGTATTAAACCATAAGACTCACAAAGACACTATTCTAGACAACAAATACTCAAGAATACATGTTACATTATTATGACTGTGAAACTAATAAAATGAGTAATATGAAATCTAATGAACAGCTAACTAATTTTAAGCAACAATATCATTAAACTTAGCCAAGATAACACAGAAAACACAGATATAAGAACTATATAAGCTTGCTACAATAGAATTGCCAATAAGCAGAAAAGTGCTTACAAGTGGTGTAGACTGAGAATGAGTAAACCAGTGACCATAATCTATCCTAACAGCTTCCAACTAAGCTACTAAACCCAAAGCAATCCAAATTACACCTTGTTCTTCTCTTCTTCTTCCTTTTCTTCTGATTTTTAATTTTACACTATTTTTCTAGTATTTTTTTTTTGTATTTTTGGTATTTTTGAGTGAACTGATTTAAGCACTAAAGTGAGCTTGTAGAAACTTATTAATGAGCTTTTAGGAACTCTTGGGACAGTTAACAACACTTTTCAACAACATAAAGGGAAATTGAGTTTTCAAAGGAGAATTGCAAATTCTGAATTCTATAAGAATAGCTTAGAATTAAGGTTAAATAAACTTGATATTACACTGAAAACATTACTTACAACCTTTTTAAACTGGATTTAACAACTATGAAAGGAAATTACATTAATTCGACCTAAAAAACTACACTAAGAACTACTACAGCTAAATAACTGCTTCCTTCTTTCTCTTTCTTCTCTTTTATAAGTGTTTGGGGTCTTGTGGGTCCCACTTGAGCTTTCCCAGCAGTATCCTTGGCCATTGGATGAGTAGAACCAATCTTGGCCGTTCAAAGATTTTTGGCGCCAAAAGGTTTTATAGGCAATTGGGGCCTGTGGGGTGTGATAAGGTGGAAAGGCTAGGGTTTGCAGGGTAGGGTAGGGGTGGTGGAGGTGATGGGCTGGGCGGTTGAGGTGATGCACAAGTGGAGATGGTGGGGGGTGTTGCAGGCAAGTGGTGTGGGGGGTGAGAGGGAAAAGAGACGGGGTTGGGTTTTTTATAAAAAGGGGGTTTTGGGCTGGTGAAGGTTGGGCCAGGGAAAGGGAGATGGGCCAAGGAAAAGAAAAAGGGCCAAAGGGGATGGGCTGGTTTGTTTGGGTTTAGATAATAACAAGGGTCCGTTTGTTTTGAGCTTATATAACCACAAGGACCAAAGTTGTAATTTCTGGAAATTTGAGGGACTGAATCTGTAATTTTCCCAAAGTGTTTTCAAGGGCCAAACTTGCCAAGATGAATAGTACAAGGGTTGTAGATATAATATTTCACTTTTGGTCCTTCAGGGACTAAAATTGCCAACTGTTGAAACTTCAGGGACCAAATGTGTAATTTCTTCAAAACTTTCTCCCAGGGACTAAACTTGATTCTTTGTGAACTCCAAGGACCATTTTTGACTTTTTCACCCAAAAATTATTGCTCAGGGGCCATTTCTGCCAATTTTGAAAGTTGAAGGACCATTTATGTAATTTTGCTAAACTTTCCACCAAAGGACTAAATATGATTATTTGTGATTTCAAAAGGACCTTTGGTGACTTTTTATTTAAAATAAGTGCTTAGGGACTAGTTTTGTCAATTCTTGATAGTTGAGGGACTAAAACTGCCAATTATGCAAACTTTGGTTGTTTTTTCATCTGTTTTCAAACATTTTGCATCTAGAACATATAAAACACACTTTTGGAATATTTTCACTATTTTGATGCATTATTGGGTGTTTTTGGATGTTTTTGGCAGTTCAGATTAGGTAAAAATGATGAGTATTTACATACTCATCACAACTCTTCAAACCCGTCAATGCTCCTGCGTGGCAGTTTACTGAACCAGTTTCGCGCATTCCCCACTAATGTAGAGTTGAACATGTGGCACCACACTGGCTCTGGCCAATTCTCGATAGTGGCAGCTGATTCAAAAATTTTTAGGTGGTCATCAGGATCACCCGTCCCATTATAAGTCTTAACATTAGCGGGCATGCGCCTTCTCTTATCCTCTGAAAAATCGTTGATGCGCCTAATAAACGCATCAACCTTCTGGCGACGCCAAGGACGAGACATATCTTCGTCTTCCTCGTCGCGGTACCTTTCTCGGGACTTCCAGTGTCCTGTTTCTTCGTCCTCGTTGTCCGAGGAGTCACTTGAAGATGAACTCGCTATTCTGCGACGCTTGCGTCGGCTATCCTCAGAATCCAAGTTTGAAGGGCTTTCGCTGGGGGAACGTCGTCGTCCCAGTCTATCATGAACCCTGGGACGACCAAGCCTAGCGTGGACATTGGTACGCCATCCATCGCCTTCATGCTCCTCCCTGTACTGCGAGCCAGTTGCTTCGTCCGGTATGGTTCTCCTTCCGACCCTAGCAAACACTGAGGGTCGGCGGCTATCGCGCCTTTCCCTTCGGTGCCTTGGTGGGGATGCTTCATTCTCCGGGTCGAAGTCGAGCCGGGCTTGCAGGCTCCGACTTGACGTTCTTCTCGCTTCCTCCCGCATAAGGGCAGCCAAGGCTTCATAGTTCTGAGACACAAAGTCACTTGGCACTAATTCAGGCGTGACTCCTTCTAGCGCGCGGATGTCTGCCTAAAAATCAGGACCCCTGTGTCGAGGAGGCGCGCGTGGCGCCTCGATGGGGTTGATTTCCAGCGCGGGTAGGGGGTGAAAGGAGTGCGCAGTGCATCCTCTGCGCTAGTAGTTTGTCGTAGTGGCCTGGGTGGTTCTTATGGGTGGTCCCATGGTCGGGAGAACCAGATTTGGGCCTGACTCTCGGTTTCTTTGCGCACTGGTTGTCCCAGAGGCCTGGTTAGGGGTCGAATCACTTTGCCGATTTGTCATCCTTAGTAGAGTTCTTAGTGTAGGGTCCCACGGATGGCGCCACTTGTTGATACAAAAGTTGGACGTTCCTTGTTTAGACTCTTGTTCCTGTATCAATTAGATCTTAATGCTTGAGACCTGCGCACTAAGAGAACAAATAAAACACCGTTAGGCTTATCGTGGGATTGATTCCCACGATTATCCTCCGGCGTGAGAGTAAGTAATCGGTTTTAGAGTTTAGTGAAGAGTTAGGGTTATTAGATGATACCTTTTACGAGAGCCGTGATGCCCTTTATATATACACGAAATCCTTGTAGGTTTCGTGTTCCTTACCCTTCGGTGTATCCCGCCTAAGTCGGTCATATGATACATGTCCCATAAATAAAATATATCCTATATCAAGACCATAAATANTGGGATTGATTCCCACGATTATCCTCCGGCGTGAGAGTAAGTAATCGGTTTTAGAGTTTAGTGAAGAGTTAGGGTTATTAGATGATACCTTTTACGAGAGCCGTGATGCCCTTTATATATACACGAAATCCTTGTAGGTTTCGTGTTCCTTACCCTTCGGTGTATCCCGCCTAAGTCGGTCATATGATACATGTCCCATAAATAAAATATATCCTATATCAAGACCATAAATAACTTTGGGTTTGGGTCTTCGTAAGCCCAAACCGCTATCGTTATAGCCCATTCGTGATGGGCCTGAGTGTAGTAGCGTCCATTGATCGGGTTCGTGACCCGAGTGCGGACTATACGTCATCAAATATGTCACTATCAAACTAATGTATATATATTAGTCGAATGTCAGTAACAAAATAAAGAGAGCAATCTAGGATATTAATGTTTTGCTTTTGCTATTGTGTTGTCAGTAAACAAGAGGAAAAGTCAAAACACTATTAGCCTACAGATTGAATAATATCGTGTGAGAGAGAGAACCGATCAGAGAGTGTTCGGTTTAAGGTTTTTAGATTTTGTGTCGTATATCTCTTAGACAATGAGGCCAAGGGTGTTTATACAGTACCCCAGCTTGTCCAACAAGTCATTGTCTTTCACCTCCTTTAGTTAGCAAAAAACGACACATAGCACCCCTCTTAGATCCTTCCATGACTGGCCACTTTGGAGGGAGATCCGAGAGTTCCATTTTCCGACATCTAAGTCCCTCTCTTTATATTCAACATATATTAGTTAGTTATTGCGTCTAACGGTAAACTAACAACAATTAAATAATTATTTCGTGAAACATATTAAACACTTAATAAATATAACAAGTATATATATTAATTATTTAATAAACGTACTCTTCGTGTATTAACGTGTGTGCCCCCAATAGGCTCACACAATTCTATTCGTATGATGGCTAATCTAACAACCATAACCCAACAAACAACAGGTATACGCACAGTTCAGGTCCACTCCATCTTAGCTCCTCAGGTTTTTGGTGATGCGAGTTGGAATATGGATATTGGTACGTCATTCCATTTAAATTCAAATGCAAATGATCTTAGTACGATTTATAATAAAAGGATTTATCCATCTGTCTTAGTTGGTGGTGGTAAATCTATACCCGTCACCAACACGGGCCATAGCTTGTTGCCTAACCGACACCATCCCTTCGCCTTCATATTGTTTTAATTATTACTCATATTGTAAAAAAATAGTTTATGTTCGTCAATTTACACGTGACAACAAAGTTTCTATTGAATTCGCCGAGTTTGATTTTTCTGTGAAAGATTATATGACTCGGCAAATTCTCCTCCACTGTGATAGCACCGGAGACATGTATCTTGTCACCTCACCTACATCCTACCCACAAGCTTTTCTTGCTAGTCATCATACGTGGCACCAATGACCTAACATTCGGGAAATGAAGTGCTACGTTTTTTACTTTCTAATAAAGCTATTTTGTGTAATAGAGTAAAGTCTCCTCACCTTTGCCATGTTTGTCAACTTGGCAAGCATGTGAGGCTTCCATTTTCTGTTTCCGATACTGTAGTCAATTTTGCTTTTGATATTGTGCATTCGAATTTATGGACTTCCCCACTTCTGAGTCAAAGTGGTATTAATACTATGTTATTTTTTTTTACCATTATTCTCATTACTTGTGGGTATATCCTTTGCGTAACAAATTTGACACTTTTGGTAAGTTTGTTGCATTTCGTTCTTTCGTAAAAACTCAATTTAATAAGGAAATTAAAACTTTCCAATGTGACCATGGCGGTGAGTTTGATAACACCATATTTCACTGATTATTTACCAAACACAACATCCATACACGTTTCTTGTGCCCTCATAACTCTCAACAAAACGGGAAATCCGAACGTATGATTCAGATAATAAATAACCTTATCCATACCTTACTTTTCCAAGCCCATCTTCCACCTCATTTTTGGGTCAAAGCCCTTCACATGGCCACCTATCTCTTAAATATTTTACCATCCACCGCTATTAATAATGATATACCTCACTTTCGTCTATATAACACAACACCCAACTACCCCGTTTTTACGTATCTTTGGTTGTTTGTGTTATGCCCACATTGACACCAATCATAAACTTGAACCATGCTCCACTCCATGTATTTTTATTGGCTGCCCATCAAACCATTACGAATTTCGTTGCCTTAACCTTTCCACCAATAGAATCATCATTTCCCGTCATGTTAGCTTTGATGAGACCATTTTTCCACTCGGTTCCGTCACACCAAATGATGCCCCTTCTTACACCTTTCTCGACACCGCTCTAAACCTTATCTCTCGCCATATTCTCCAACAACCAACCTCTAACCCAAATACCACCCGGCCAAGTCCTATTCCAAATATCACCAACCCAACCATTACACCGGCCGAACACCACCTGTCCAGCCACTGGCTCAAATCCCCTAACCCATACCACTAACCCACTCTTTACCGATTACTCCCGGGCCAACTACTCATATGCCTCCTACTACCGACCCAAATATCACACCGGTTACTACCGGCCAACACCTCCTGTCCAGCCCAACCCACCTCCTCCTCTCATGCCTAATCCTCATCCAAACCCAACCTCAACTCATCCTATGGTCACACGTTTTCATGTTGGTACTAATAAAAAAGAATCCTCGTTATAATTGTCATGTGTCTACCATTTCTCCCGTTCCAAAGCCATACACTCTTGCAATCAAAGACCCTAATTGGCAACATACTATGCTTGACGAATACAATGCTTTTAATTAAAATAATACTTAGGATCTTGTCCACGACTAATTGACGCGAACAATGTTCGTTCCATGTGGTTGTTTAAGCACAAGTATTTTGCAAATAGATCTTTAAGCAGGTACAAGGTGCATCTTGTCGCGAATGGGAACAATCAACAGTTATACATTAGCCCAATGGTTAAACCGGCCACTATTAGGATGGTTCTCAGTCTCGATGCATCACGTCATTTTCCTGTTCATCAGCAGGAGTCCGAAAAGGGTTTCAGTTAGCCGTATGTGCCCGCTCAAGTAGCTCCAGAGCATATTTCTTCTGAGAAAGGAACATCCATGTAGCATCACGAGAAACAAAGATGCCGAGAAAGTAGTTAAGGGCACCCAAGTCTGTCATATCAAATTCCTTGTGCAAGGAAGAAATAATAGTCTGAAGTAAATATGTAGAGTAAGCTGTCAACATAATATCATCCACATATATCAATAAGTAAGCAACAACAAACCCATACCGATAGATAAACAAATAGGAGTCACAACAACTAGGAGAAAACCCAATGCGAAGAGCATATCCTGCTTATCGTTGAAACAAAGTACGACATGTTTGTTTCAAACCATATAACGATCTCTATAACTGACACATATGGTGCGGATACCGAGATCCACAAAACTTGGTGGCTGATACATATATACTATCTCTGAAAGATCACCGTTAAGAAATGCATTCTTAACAAGTTGATGAACATGCCACTTACAGACATGGTAAGACTAAGAACTTTGCGAATGGTAGCCGCGCTCGTTTAACCACAGACTAAAACTACACAAAATGCTGAGAGCGGCCATTGGCAACAATGCGTGCCTTATACCTACTCAATGAGCCATCCGCATGATACTTAGGACGAAACAACCACATAGACCGAACCACATTAACATTAGGTGGTTTCGGAACAAGAATCCAAGTACTACTTTTATTAATGCGTTATATTCATCTTGCATAGCAACTCGCCAATTAGGATAAGATAAATCAAGAGACGGAGACTTGGGAAGAGGGGAAATAGACAATGTATTTAGAGCAACAGGTGGATTACTCTTAACAGTGCCAACTTGGGCATGTGTAACCATCGGGTGAGTTCACACGGTTTGAGGTTGGGTTGTCTTAGGTGGGTCGGTTGTAACCGTAGGTACAGGAGCTAGGAGGGATGGGGGTTTGGGTCGCGGTAGGTGATGGGCCGGTAGAGGATTGGGCTGAGGTGACATGAAATGTTAGTAGTCAAAATAGTGTCATTGCAATTACTCACTAGAAGTGTATAAAGTTACTTATTGAAAGAGTAGGAGACGTCTTAAACACAAAATTTTACAATTTTCATGAAAAGGGATGAATCATGTAATGAAAATGACCACAAACCAACATTGTACGTATTATTTATTGGAATTAAATATAAATTACATGATTTAATCCAAACTCGAAAAATATAAAAGAGAATGTATTTTTTTTAGCACACGAAGCCCACACCAATGCATAAAAGAGACTTAATAGATCAACTAAATGGACACACTATGGAGAACCACGGTCTCAACAGTGAGCCCTGGCCCGAACCCAAACAACACGCCCCACTCTAGACCCTCACCCGTGGTATTGAATCCATCTGTAGCCGAAGAGTGTCTCATCTCATTTAGGATAAACAGAACACAAGCACTCGACATGTTTCCATATTCACTAAGCACATGTCGTGTGGCATGTAGTTTATCAGGTGTTAAGGCTAGTTTTTCCTCCACTTGGTCCAAGATTGCAGGGCCACCCGGATGTGCTATCCAAAAAAGTGAGTTCCAATCGTCGATACCCAAAGGCTGAAAAGCCTCTATCAAGCTTTTTTCAATATGTTTAGAGATGAGTCCAGGAACATCTTTCAGCAGATGAAATGTAAGCCCAGCCTCACGAAGGTGACCATCAATTGCACCCTCACTATCAGGCAAAATAATTTGGGAAGCCGAAGCCATCTCNCTGAAGCTATAGCAATCAAGACAAGTTTCTTTGTCAACAATGTATAGTATACTTATGTTAACCATTTTCGTGTGAACGTTGACCGAGTTGATGGCAATCAGTTGATTAATCACTTGGACTTGGAACTACTTGTGTGCTGAGTGATGATTGTAGTATGGTAATTTATAGTATAAGACATGTATAAAAGTTTGGATGTTGGTATGCATGTAGAATGGTGGATGGATATCACATTCACATATATGACTCCCCTTTCTCAGTTTGATGGATGGCACGTGACCACACTTGCCTATCAAACTATGTACATGGATTAACGCTAAAAAACAAAAAGATCAGAAATCGGTTTTCATAAGTTTCAACTTGTCTTAAATAAAAATAGCGTGTTGAAACTCTATACGTAGTATTAGACTAATAAATCATGAAGAGCATCGTTTTGAACTTGTATTATACCTTATTCATGTAGGATCACAAACACATGTATATATGTATGTACTTACTAATATATACATCACTTTTATATGCATGTTTCGGTTTTAAACTTTACATCATATGTAAACAAGTTTAACGCATACAAAATCATTTTGTTGAGAACGGGTCAATCATACGACGTGAGGTTATTTGAGACGAAGAGATGTAAAAAATGAGAAAAGCAACGTCGTTAAAAGTGAAGTGTAGACAGTGAATACAATACGAATATAAAATAATGATATACATCTTTCATTTTGCGTCATTATATCATAACTTTAGACGAAAGGAAAGATTGTGACCATTTAATTGGAAGGTTTCACGGGGAATGCATCAGAAATCTCCGAATGAAACCCAACAAACATAACCATGCTTCCTAATAAATCTTCATTGCATCTCCATCCAAGAGGGTGATTTCAAACCATTTCATTTTGACAAAATTACACGGATGGTCCCTGTGGTTTACACGGATTGCAAGTTTAGTCCGTAAGTCAAAATAAGTACACCAGACATCCCTAATTTTGGAAATTTGTCACCCTTTTAGTCCCTAAATTGGATGGCCGTTAGTTTATCCATTAAGTTATTTGCACCGTTAGTCCTCCGTTAATATTTTTTCACCGTTAGTCCTCATTTTTTGCACCGTTAGTCCCTCCGTTAATATTTTGCACCGTTGTGAATCTTTTTACGTTTTCGTCCATTTTTTAACGTTCTCGTCCGTTTTTTTAATGTTTTCGTCCATTTTTTTACGTTTCTGTCGATCTTTTTACGTTTTCGTCCATTTTTACCAAAAGTTGTCCGGAATAATGTTTTACATCAAGACACGCGAGATTTTAACCATAAAATGCACAACAAGGACTGTTTACTACCAAAACTTAAGCCAATTTTTACCAAATTCATAACTTATAAACTTATAAACTCTTGTAAATTTTGTACTTGTGTAACTCATCAAACTTATTTGAAAAAACGGACGAAAATGGTAAAAATTGACAAAACGGCAGAAAATATATGAAAAATTTGCTTAAGTTTTGGTAGTAAATAGCCTTTGTTTTACATTTTTCAGGTTAAAATCGCACGAGTCTTGATGTAAAACATCATTCCGGACAACTTTCGTGTGTTTACACTTTTGATGATTCGGACCAGAAAGGGGTCAAAATCGTGATTTAAAATCAACACAGAAACATTTTTATTAAATGTCAAATTTTCTTTTAGTATACTTACCTAATCACAAAAAGATCGACAAAAACGTAAAAAACGTAAAAAAAACAGACGAAAATGTAAAAAAAGCGGGCTAAAACATAAAAAAACAGATTGAAACGTAAAAAAAAATGGGGACGAAAATGTTAAAAAGCGGACGAAAACGTAAAAAAGCAAATGAAAACGTAAAAAAATGGGGACTAAAAAGTAAAAATATTGACAAAAACGTAAAAAAAATTGACGAAAACGTTAAAAAAATGACGAGCACGTAAAAAAATGGACGAAAATGTAAAATGATTGACAGAAACGTAAAAAAAATGGACGAAAACGTTAAAAAAACGGACGAGAACGTTAAAAATGGACGAAAACGTAAAAAGATTGACAACGGTGCAAAATATTAACGGAGGGACTAACGGTGCAAAAAATGAGGACTAACGGTGCAAAAATATTAACGGAAGTCTAACGGTGCAAATAACTTAACGGATAAACTAACGGCCATCCAATTTAGGGACTAAAAGGGTGACAAGTTTCCAAAATTAGGGATGTCTGGTGTACTTATTTTGAGTTAGGGACTAAACTTGCAATCCGTTTAAACCACAGGGACCATCCGTGTAATTTTGTCTTTCATTTTTTTATTTTTTTTATTTTTTATTTTTTGCATACACAGGTGTTTTGCTAACTTAAATTGCTGAATTATTAAGAAAATATATATCACAAATTCTTTTAAAATCAAATAGACAATTCGTGATCATTTACATTTTTCAATTAAAAAAAATAAAAAATAAAAAATAAACCCACTTTCAACATTCTTTCCTAAAATTAAATATTTCACAGAACGTTAATCATTACGCGAAACGAATCATAACATCGTAATAAGAATTAAGTTATCTTTCTATAGAGACACTTTTATATACTTTCGACAAACTATTGTTTCGAGTTTTTATTTATTTATTTATTTATTTATTATTATTTTTTTTTGTAAGTGTTAAAATTTCTGTTTTGAAAAATCATATGAACTTTGTCAAATCATAACTGATATAATATTTTAAAATTCACACATGTGATTTTTAAGATAACCAAATCACATGTGATATTACAAATCCACATATGATTTTTAAACAACAAATCACAAGCGATTTTAAAAATTACATGCGATTTTTCAAGGCAAAAATTTCAACACTAGAAAAAAAAGCTCGAAAAAAATTCTTCCAAAATATATCGAAGTACTCCTCTACTGAAAAATAAAAAAATTCGTCGCGACAGTGTATTTTTTGTCGCACGAGGATTTACCTTTTGCAAGATTTTTTATTTTTATTTTATTTTATTATTTTTTTTATTTTTTTAATGTTAAAATAGATTTTTATTTATTTATTTATTTATTTAAGAAATGAATAACCAAGATTTGCATGATTTTAAAAAAAGTTTGAGATTTATGTTATAAGATATTGATTAATTCAAATATTTTCTATAAGTTTATTCTGGTCACATACACTAAAAATAAATTAAACAATTTAATTAAAGCTTTGAGTAAACCGAAAGAATCGTCTTTCTGTTGTGTCCATTTTAACACAAACCATATTATCCTAAACATCTCTTCATAGGAGGGGTGTTCACAACTCTGATAATACCCATAAGATTCGAAAATCAAATTGAACCGATTTAAAACTGAAACCGAACCGATCCGAATTATATATCCGATTTTAGGTTTGGTTTTGGCAAAACGGAAATCAAACGGAATCGAAAGCTGAATTCATATGATTTTATACATTTATATACATAAAACCAACATTAAATTTTTTTGTGATATAACTAAATGTAAAAATTAATAAAATATATAATCCGGTTTTTTTAAGTCGATCTAAAAACCGAATCGAATTCTGGTTTGATTTAGTTCAATTTAAATTTAGTTAAGTGAAAAAATTTGAAAACCTAAACAAATATAGGCTATATTTGACACACAGCTTTTTTATAATAAGCTTTTTTGATTTTATAAACTCCATCCCTAGAAAAACTCTTGATTTAAAGAACATGAGGCCCATGTTATCTGCCCACAAATTTAGCCCACCTGATTAAAAGACCCCATCAGTTAAACAAGAAACATCATCTTCAAGACTTGAAAAAGCTCAAATCATTCAATCTTTCTTCTCGAACGCTTGTAAGCATCATTTCATCATTGACCCAGGTTCTATTTTACTTCCTTGATTTTGTACCAATATGTCATGGTGTTCAATCTTATGTATACTGTGTACTTATGCTTAGTTTAATACCTTGAGTTATTTGTAATTTTATATATGCTGCACTAAGTGGTTTTTACAACAAGGTTAATGCTTAATTTTGTGGCTTCGATTTCTGCTAAATATAGCTAGGCTTATTTTTTTGAATGATACATTTTTACTGTAAGCTATTATAACTATTGGACATGTATTAATTACTTCAGGTCTTTCGTATTGCGGTTTTAGAACAGATTATGTGTTTTCAAACCGTGTCCTTATGCTTTAAATTGTGTATTGTCTTCAGGAAAACATAATCGCCTTTTTCATATTATTTGCCTAACACTGTTTTCTGATTATGTCTAGTTTTCAGAAGCAATACTGATTATGTCTAGTTTCCAAAAAGGGCTAGCGGCGCATCTTGTTGCTCGTTTGCCTTCAACCACTATGTAAATTCTATTTTGATGAAATAAAACCGAACCTATCAATAAAAAAAAAAAAAAAAAAAAAAAAAAAAAAAAAAAAAAAAAAAAAAAAAAAAAAAAAAAAAAAAAAAAAAAAAAANCCTAGTCAAGAAACGGGTGTTCAGGAAAATGGGTATGATGAGAATTTAAGAAATGCTAATGCTAAATATATGAAAAAGGATGGCAGGAGGAAAATCCGTTCGGGACCGGATTCAAGTGGAATTGGATTGGATCACAGAGAAAGTAGGAGGGATTGGCGAAAGGATAGTAAAAGGGGAAACGGTAGAAAAGAAAAGTTGGGTTTAGAGTCAAAAGTGTTAGATATGAATTTGCAAGATGACGGGAGTTATGAGATTTCGAAGAAAGAAATGGAGATTGGTAAAATTAGACGAAGACCTGAGAGGAAATGAAAGTATATCTTTATTGTTTTGGACATCCTGTAAAGTACATATGTTGAGGTAAAGAAAACAACTATTGTATCTATCTTTTATCTAGGTATGCAGTTTATTTATCTAACTAATTATTGCATCCGAACATGGTGGTGGCCTTGATTCCTTGAATTGTTTTGTTAATTGCTAAATGTTAACGAACACAGCTGCCTAATGACTTTGATATAAATTATTGCATCCAAACATGGTAGAGTTATATTTTAAGCAGACTAGCAGAGGTTATGCAGTCCATTTCTTATATTGAAAGTGCAATTGTTAATATGTGGGTTGACATTTCCCTGTGATTTGAAGTTCGTAACACTGAAATATTTCATACTTTTGATGTGGGTTCATAGTGTTTAAAAGTTAATGCTGCTGCTTCTGTGTTTTATACTATAGGGTTCTAATGCTATATATTCTTTGATTTGTGCTCGTGAATTGAAGAAGAAAATTTCATAGTATCCATATGACGGTAATTTATGTGAGTCTGATAAAGCAATTGGGATGTAAAAACCGGTTGTTGGGTTGAAAATCAGTTTAACCATTGACACGGATTAGTAAACGGGTTAACAGTCTTTACCTGTTTACAACCCAAATATTTTTAGCCAACCTTAACCTGGTTTTTATGCCGTGTTGGGAATTGCGTTCCTAGTTATAAAGCATACACACAACACAAAACTTCTTTCTGTGACACACACTTTAATTTTAGCTGTGTACAAATCAGTGAATGGATATTAACTTTCACAATGCAAATTAATTCAAATAAGCCTTCCATTTTTATTTGTCTGGTAATAGATGCCTGTATCACCCGCGGATGATTAGAGCATAACTACCCTGCATTCGAGTTTCCTAATTAGTGAAAAAGTTAATATTTTTGTAATGGTACATTGTTACTACTGGCGGACACACGATTTGAAGTTCACCATAAATTGCTTGGGTAATCATTTTGTGTTAGAAGCTGTTTATAAATTATTGTATCATTATTTTTGGCTATATGGTGTAATGGATTCTACAAGTTTGAAACAGAAAACAAGTAAAGTCTAGTCATCTGATACCTAATGTTAAAGATGCGCACCTTCTTGCTTCGTGAGCAGTGAATGACCTGCTAACGCTTTCGTGTAGGTTTTATATTGGATTAAAATGCATTTATGTGTGAGTGTGTGACCATGAAATCACTGCTCTGATTAATTCTTGCATATATAAGTGTCAGTTTGCCGTATTTAGGCCGAGTATTTCTCTTTTGTTAGTTAATAAATTACAATATGGAATCCATTGTGTTGATAAGAATGCTTGCGTTATTGGACAGTTTTCCTTGACCCCTGCGGCCTCCAGTATACGTAATCATGATTTTCTGAAGGGATGTTAGATATTCCTTATACATTCACATTAAGATGGCCATTCTTTCTCCCTTTCCAGGCCAGACATTATTTTTTTCGCCCAACCGGGTATTTTAGGAATGTAATTTGAGCTGAAAATTTATAAACGTTTTTGAGTTAGAGCCATCAAAGTATGGTCAAGTTGCCTGACTATGTGTTTTTATGGGCAAAGCACAATAGTTGAAGTTCCAGTAGAAGTATGAACTTTGGTATGTAATGGTGTTTATTGAAGGTAATTTTAGTCTCTTCTTTTTATACTTGACATATGCCAGGATAGAGTTGGATTTAATTTGGTCACGAGTCTAGTATAAAAGACGAGACTAAAATTACCTTCAATAAACAAAAAATAACCGGGGTAGCAATATTAGTGCTAGTCTTAAAGGAAAGGGTCATAAACGGTCATGAGGAAATTGGGGATTCCCCGGTTAAGCCGTGTACAAAGACTTACCCTCCTCGGGTAACTTGAACAGGGAAAAACCTCATCCGTTTACCCATATACATTTGCCTTTGATTTAATGTTTTGGAAACTGGAATAATTTGTAATTTTGCTTTGGATTTATAAGTTTTAAAGGTTCATGCTGCTGCTTTTGTGAATTAGTACCTTTTTGTTTCCAAGATGTCTTGTATGAATTAGCAAAATTCTCTACATAATCTCCAATAAACGAAGGTAAACAACCCAAACCCAACATGAATAACTAAATGAGTTAGCTGTTTATAACCCGAACCCATTTAGCTTCAACCCTAGTAAGGGACAAGACAACTTTAGTGGTGTACACATCACTCATCAGTTTCAGTAGTGTACAATGTTCAATACTAATCATTTCTCAGAAAAAAAATATGTGCATATACCAAACTAGGATTGCAATTTACATATGTAACAAAGAATCCAAATCTGTTGTTTCTTTAATTACCCTTTCTTGAGTAAAAGAATCCAATTTGCACACAGAGATGGAAACGATCTCATGTAAGTCCACTTCTTAGAGAGAAAAGCAGGAAAGGAGTCGAGAGAGGGTGAGTGTGAGTGTGAGTGTGGGTCTGTATTTTACTTCCAAAGACAAAATGATCTCATACCATGAAATGATCAAAATACCCTCATGTATAAGACATATGGGGGACTTAACAGATGTTGACTTACGACATCAAAAAGACCTTGGGTGATGCAAAACATGAACAGTAGGGCCCTTGAGTGTATTTATTTTGAATTTGAGACTCAATGTGTATTTTTGATACAAGTTAAAGAAGGAACGGTGTATTTTACTCTATAATATAAAAAGTTAACTTCACGTTGTTAGACACCGAGTTACAATTAAATCAGAAGAATAATTAAAATTAAAAGAATAAGAAGTAACCATAACCACAAATTTCAAATGCATCTATAAAAATGAATGTATCTTCTTTCAAAATTTTCATCCCCATTTCAGATATGTGACACTTCAAATATGTGACACTGGATCTCTTTTCGTCAGACACCATATTATAAATTTCTTGCCTTTCTCACTTCTAATAATTCTGTCAATGTATCTCTTTTCATCAAACATCATCACTATTTTGTATACAAGAGATGTGTTGTGGGGGATGAATTAGCAATCCAAAAAGATTCTTGAAATCAACCACGTGTTACACATGGATGACATATAAAATAAATTAAAAATAACAAAAAGTTGGAGGGGAAATCATGCCTACTTTACAAAGTAGGCAACTTGCTTACTTTCCTTTGTTAAAAATGGAGGGGACAGGAAGTGGAACATGGAGAACATGAATCTGCAAAAGCTTAATCGTAAATATTTTTTATTTTTTTCAAAGGAAAGTAGGCAAGTTGCCTACTTTGTAAAGTAGGCATGATTTGCCAAATGTTATTTTGTTTCCTTATAAATAGTACATGTTTGCATTTCATTTTGAACACAAGTCGTAAACATAAACACTCTCTAGTTCATAACTTAGGGACGAAACCAAGACCAAATATGACCAGGTGCACAATTTTTTTGGAACCATAATATAGAAACACATTTCGATGAAGCGGGTGCATTTAAAATGCATTTTGAAAAAATTAATGTTTTTTTTCAAAAATTAACACTATATCCAAAAAATCTATAGGGATCTCGGGCACCCGTGGGAACCCCTCTGGTTCCGTCCTTGCCATAACCACCACCCTCTACCGCAATGACTGGAGATCGAAAAGTCTTGATTGTGGCATTCCCAGGTCGGCGGCCTCATCAGCCCATCCCTCCGCTTCGCCGATCGCCTGCTTAAAATGGGTGTATTTGTCACCTTCTGTACCTGTTCTAGCCTCCTGCAAATCATCAAAGAAACCCACATGGTCTAAAATTTGCTCCATTTTCGGATAGCCACGACAATGGCGTGCAGTCAACATATACCCTTCAACAACTAATCTCAGATTTTGCTAAAAGTGGTTCTGTTGCTGTTGCTGATCTCCTCACCTCAGCAGCTGCAACAGGGCAGCCATTTGACCACGTGGTCTACACTACTACTGTACCTTGGGTTGCAAATGTTGCAAGTGCCCATAATGTCAAATCCACTCTCCTTTGGTGCCAACCGGCCACTGTGTTCAATATTTACTATTACTATTTCAATGAGTATCAAGAGTTGATATCTAGTAACATAAACAACCCTTCTGTCCCAATTAAATTACCTGGACTGCCACTTCTAACGATAGCTGATTTACCATCGTTTTTCTTGCCTTCAGCTTGAAAGGATCATGAGTTTATGCTATCACTTTATAAAGAACATACTGACGTAATCAAAACAAACTCAAGCGTTCTTATAAGTAGTTTTGATGAACTTGAAAACGAATCCATTAAAGCCATTGAAAAAATTAAGTACATTCCTATTGGACCCTTGATCTGGTCCGAATCTTTGGAAAAAGTAAAGGACGGTATCATGAGCTGGCTAAACACTAAACCAAAAAAAATCTGTGGTGTATGTTTCCTTTCTACGTGTATCTCGTTTAGCAGCTGATCAAGCAGAGGAGATATGGCAAAAGGGTTGTTAGAGAGTGGTAGGCCTTTTTTATTGGTAATAATAGACAGTCGTGAAGCAGCGAAATTAAGCAAGCTAGATGAGCTGAAGAAACAAGCGATGATAATTGATTGGTATTCTCAGGTTGATGTTTTGAACAACGATGCAATAGGATGTTTCGTGACAAATTGTGAATGGAATTCGACTATGGAAGCATTGGCGGTTGGTGTTCCTATTGTGGCGTACCCTTAGTGGACGGATCAAGGGACTAACGTGAAAATGATTGAAGATGTGTGGAGGGGTTAGGGTAAAAGGGGAATTTAGATGAAGTGGTGGAAGGGAAGGAGATTGTAAGGTGTGTGGAAATGGTGATAGGAGATGA
The DNA here is from genome assembly GCA_014162995.1 of Artemisia annua. Taxonomy (NCBI): domain Eukaryota; kingdom Viridiplantae; phylum Streptophyta; class Magnoliopsida; order Asterales; family Asteraceae; genus Artemisia; species Artemisia annua. The sequence goes on along the minus strand of LBNU01002036.1, from coordinate 46,333 downwards.
GTCGATAAGAGGCAATGCGCTGAAATGGAAGGAGTTGTCAAGCGAAGCTATGAAGAAAGGGGGATTCTCTTCCGTCTACCTAGAAGCTTTTTGGGATGATGCTTGAAATTCGATATTCTAAGTTACTCGAGTTGAAACTTCCCTGGGCTTTCGTACTTAGTTAACGCTTAAGTCAATGTCAGTTTGTGTTTGTTTTCGTAAATTCAAGTTATGTGTGTCAAATAGTTGGTCAAGTAGCGAGTCATGTGTTAGCTACTCGAATAAATAGTTGTCAATGTGATTAGCCTATGTAAGGCATTGTAAGTTCGTGTTATTAATGTTCAACCTCACTTTGTGTCATTATCGCTTTTATCCTCTTCTGTTGAAACTTATCTTCCAGCCAACATAAGAATAAAGTGGCGTTTACATTGGTTTTGCTTGGTTTGTTAATCGATGTATGAGCTTAACTAGGGCAAGGAATGAAAATGGGTTCGATCAGTGTCATTTATAATATGTTATCTGGATATTTATTCTAAATAAAGTTGTATTTTGCTTTGCACCTATGTAACTATAAGGAAAGTCTCAAGTCAATGCAGGCAAATCAAGGCCATGAGGACAAATCTATACGCCAACTGATGCCAAGTTTTTCGATCTTAAAACCAGCATTGAATTACGACCTGGAAATCAAATTAGGTTTACCAAAGACCTGGAAATCAAATCAGTGTCGTGTGAATGACCTACTTCATTATATTTTGATACCTTTTTAATCCACTTCTTTTGTTTCTGAAAAGAAATATACTCCCTCCGTCCCAATTTATTTGTCCACTTTTGACTTTTGAAGTCATTCTTTATAACTTTGACGATAATTATTTGTTTTTGTGTTATGTAATATTTGATGCAAAATATATAAATGGATTTGGTTTTAAATATATTTTTATTGAGTATAATTTTTATCATGTATTATATAATACAAATAAAAAAGTTTAAGGTCAAAGTTGAAAAACAAAGACTTAAAAAGTCAAAAGTGGACAAATAAATTGGGACGGAGGGAGTAGTATCTTTTAAGTGTAGTAGGAAGACAAATTAAAATGAGAAGAGTGAGAAGAGTTTTTAGCGACACAATTCAAATAAAAGAGAGAAATTTAAGGAGAGAGAATCTATTTTTGTAGGTGCATCTCAAATGTGTGGTTGTGTTTTTTTTCTTATCCTTTTTATTTTAATTTTTCTTCTTATTTGATCCTAACTCTTTTTTAAATACGTAGTATTTAACTTTCTTTTAACTTTATAAAAGAAAAAGGTACAACCCGTGATTCACTTTTTTTTTCTTAAATCTATTTGATGTGTTACTTTACTAATCTATATTCGATAAGTTGTTTGTATCTTGTTAATACAGGTTAAGAAATGAGATTTTTGCTGTTCATATTATTTAGAGGGTGGATTTTCATTTTAGATATACACGGCTTAATCATGGTATTTACGTGATTGTTTCTGAATCTCTTCTCTAGGCACCATCAAAATATTTAGTTAGAACGCTTAATTTAAATCTGATACCTCTTGTGAGGAATCCGAGACCTTATTACCAGGTTAACTTAATGGTGGTTTATTAAATATATCTAATCAATGTGCAAAAGTTTACAAACATCAATGTGCAAAATATACTGTCTTGTTTCTGATACCATGAGAAGTACAATGGAGTAAGAAAGAGATCAAGAAAGGAAAGGGAAAGTTGTTATTGATTGAATGAGTTGTGTAACAGAATTACAAAGTGTTTATACTAATTACATTTCTATATTTACACTAGCAGTCCTCTAAGATAACAATGTTACAATAGTAATCCTCTAACTATTGTGTTGACTGCTTGCACAGAGATTATACAAAAAAACTGGTAGAATAGAAGGTGAGAATTTTATATGATTTTCTAGTTCTCACACTTAATATCGTTGTTGTTCTAATGGTCTCGACAAGAACTTTCTCTTCTTGTAATAAATTTCATTATCTCGTAACAATGTGGGACGGTTAAATTGTTACTCGTAAAGCCTTTAGTAATATACCTACCACATTTATACGCTAATTGAATTAAGCAGTAAGCGTGAAAAAGAGCCAGTAAGTTTTTCTACTGCATCTTTACATGGTGTAGTTACATCATATGATCAACAATTCAACATGCATAGAGACCAGCAGATAAAATGGCATCTTGGGAAACTACTCTGAAACCATTCAGGGTACTAGCTTACTAGCACAAGTAAGTGATGTACAATAATTAAATACTTTTCGACATCATTTCACTAGAATCATATAGCTGTAGTAATTATATATACGACATAAAACCAAGCCATGTGATAGAACTGACAGAATGCCGAACGAGTAGGTGGTGTTTATAATTTCGTCAATAACTATTGTTGGTAGTTATTTTAGTCGAAAAATACATGAATCTGAAGGAAAACAATAATGTAAAATATTTAAAAAAGACAGTGTGGATAAAATCTACGTATAGTCATTAGAAAAAGATGACAGACTACCCTAAGTTACTACGTATTTGAAACGCCCATACTATTTATTTATTTTTTTTTTATTATTTTTTTTATTATTATTATTTTTTTTTTACATAAACTGATTTAGCATAACATCACGCTTATATTAACACCTAAACACTGTACAATACATATGTCATTCGCCTTGACACATACATGATCAAAATGGGTCAATATGGGCAAGAATGGCACTATGCCAAACACCCTTTAAACTATAAAAGAAACTACTTATCTACTTGATCATTACATAACCATGAATTTATATGTTCGTACACAAAAGCATACACCTAGGGCGTTTCTTGGTAAGAGAGCGTGTAGGGAAAAAGGCTCAATACCCAAAAGTATTCCACCGAGGTCTAGTTCTCGGTCTTCGTACCCTTAGTTGCACTACCATTACACTGGTACAAAAAGTTGTATCGGTCACGCCAAAAATGTGTGACGATATGCATATAGTCACACACGTTTTTTTCGTTGTGTGTCACTAAAAGTCCTGCCACCGTAGGTGGCATATGGTCACATTGTTGAGTTCGTGGCCTTTTCCATCGAAAAAGAGTGACCAAAACCCCGAATATGTGTAATAAATTAGGCACCAGTTTTGTTGGATTAGTCATTATGAGTGACCGTAAACACTTTATAGTCACACGAATGTTTTTTGAGAGTAACTATTGTTCGTCCTTTGGCCACATAAATATATAATATATGTGACATTTGAGATGATTTATTCAAGTAAATGTGTATTATGGGTGACTATTTCCCGTCCTGTGGCCACATGAATATATAATAAATGTGACGTTTGTGATGATTTAGTCACACAACAGGTATTGGTTTTTTAGAGTTAGTCACATACAATTTTTAAAAAAAAGTAGCCAAAAGTGTGAATAAGTGTGACCATATGCTGTTTATGGTGAAGAAATGTGTATTTTGTGTGACTATTGTTCATCCAATAGCCACATGAATTTTATGTTTGTGTGGCCTTTTGTAATATTTAGTCACATAAAACATGTTTCTTTTAGGTATTTAGTCACATATAATTAAGAATAAAATAGCCACGGTTGAGAAATGGAAATGGAGAGAGTGAATGAAAATTATGAAAGATTTCATTACTAAAATGAGAGATGTACAAGACTATTTATGAAAGATTTCATTACTAAAATTATGAAAGATTTCATTACTAAAATGAGAGATGTACAAGACTATTTAGTCACATATAATTAAGAATAAAATGGCCACGGTTGAGAAATGGAAATGGAGAGAGTGAATGAAAATTATGAAAGATTTCATTACTAAAATGAGAGATGTACAAGACTATTTATAGACACTACTGTTACATTGTTGCACTATATCTAACCAAGCTACACTAATAAGCTGATATAAGCTAAAGCTAATGACTACATTCTATTACACTGTACAAGGCTTCTATCAACTAATAGCTTCATCTTTGGTGGAGTTGCAAGCCTTTGGATGCTTTGTACTTGGGCTATGCTTGGACATTCTTCATGTGCAGAACTTTTTCTAGCAGCAGTAACATATCTGGCAGCAGTAACATTTGTTCCAGCAGTAATCAGTCTAAGCACTAGTTGATATCCAAATCCTCAGCGTGCGGCAGAAATATACTTGTTAACTTCAAAAGTCAATATATAGATTGTTTCTACTGGTGCTTTTGATGATTCCGTAAGACATAAACTATCCACTATTATAAATCAATTACTATCATTAAGAAAAAGAACAAGAGACTCACAAACCTCACTGTAAACATCAAATATTCCACTAAGGTCATTATTATAAATGCAAAATAAGTAATAGTGTATTACCTCACCTGCGGCTCTGTTAGAGACCGTACTTCCAGATGCAAGAGCTCTTAAGAACTTGTTTCGCAATACCAAATGCTAAAAGATGTAAACAAACCTCTGGTGCAAAAATAGCAGCGTTTTCAAATGGTATGGGTGAGTAAAGTAAAGGAACATCCAAAGTAAACAGAAAATCAATATTAAGAAATACTTGTTTCACAAAGTTTTAGATAATTAAAATGAGAACATGTGCTCACCTATAGTTATGCAGAAAATCGTATAACCCATGTACGTTATTGTTGCCACTGAACACCAGTAAAGATTCAGGGGAATTATCCACATCAGATAGTGAAACTGTGTGTCTAGTCTGCAAAAATTTAAAGGGTTTAGTATCATATAAATTTAACTAAAGCCACAAATATAGAATCATGATAGCTACATACATTTCCCAGATTGTATTTTTCGATCTCTATGAGCTCAAAGAGGTCTTCTGCTATTACTTGCTCCACTTTCGAATGGCACAGAGGCATCGTAAAAGAGATGTCCTTGAATTCAAAGAAACAAGTTAACGCAAGTCAAGAAAAGCAAAGTGAAAAGACTAGAAATCCCATGACGTGGGTGATGATGAGACATACTTTTTCTTTTAACAGTGACCTTAAGCTTCTTGTCGACTGGGAAACATAAGCATTGCACACGCTTTTACTTCCAGTTGAACCATTGCTACTAGTGAACATTGCTACAAACTGCCCAGTGCAGACTGTAAACTCGCAAGAAAATGCAAATGTCATAAAAATCCCTTGATAAAAAAACAACAGTTTAAGCTACTGCACTCCATCAGACCTTATTATATCACACATGTTGCTTGTTATAAATGGAGGAAGATACATACCCTTGATTTCATTAGTGTAATAGGAAGTGGAAGCTGAACCATGATTTGATTCAGTTGTAGTTGGTACAGTCATACGTACCCTTGATTTAAGTGCTCGATCTCCAACCTGCCACATATACAATAACCTTGTCAGTATGCCTAACACTTAATCGTCCTCACAATGCTTGTGATAGAGCAAAAGCTTAGCATCAACTATTTGTACTATTCCTATTTGTCAAACTAACTGGTTCAAACCACATCTATACACATACATCTTTAATGTTCTGATACTTCAAACAGAACATCTTTGTAAATGTAAATGATTTAAACATTAATCGGTTCAGTGAAGTTCTTACCTTCCCTTAACCTTCTTCTGAGTAGCAGATGCATCACTTTTAACAAAGTGAGCAAACAATTTCGTCTGCTGCAGTAAGAACTTCAAAATGAGCACATGCATGCACGTCAGCAAAAAACAACATTCATGTTTTTGGAACTGGGGTTAAGGGAGCTTGTTAACCACTAGCTACTAACCTGAACTCGAGGATTCTGGATGTCAACCATTGCTGAAGCCAGGGCTGGTATCACAAGATCATGGTCGCGATCTTGCAATTCTTGGCCTAAAGGAGTATACAACTGCCCAATTGCATTAATGGCAGCCCATCTCACACGAGGGTGAGGGTCATGAACTGCCTTCACCACCTGGTCACCACCTCTTCCATTTTATTTTTTTCAACCATCACCTGTAGACATCATTAAAAAAGTTCACAAACCGTACTAAAGTTTCATTACTCTACATTAAATACAAGCATAACAAACGATGTTGCACAAGTAAAACAGTCTTTATATCAAACAATCACACCTTGAAACAACGTTAATTGTATAAGGGGTATTTGTTTCGGCTTATGGCTTAATTGTTTTTGGGGTTATGTTTTAGAAGCTCACTTTTTGTGGCTTATTTTGAAACTTTTCGACTTATATAAGTTTACTATGACATAAAAAATTTATATAAGCCGAAAAGTTTCTAAATAAGCCACAAAAAGTGAGCTTATGAAACATAAGCTCAAAACCAAATAAGCCATAAGCCAGCTATATAAGCCGAAACAAACACCCCTAAGTCTAGCAAACAAATTTTACTAACTAGGATACATCAATTGCATAAAAACGATCAAGTTATTATACATTATGCAACTAAACTTTAAAGTACCCACAAAAATAACAAATACCCAAAACAAGTTATACCTCTGAGCATACTGGATAACACAACTCAGAAAATGGTTGTAGAACACATTGCCATTATGGATAACACAACTCAGAAAATGGACTATCAATACAACCTAAAACTTCAACAGCAAGAACTAAACTACTTTCCCTTTTATCTCATATTCAACCAAATAACCCCAACTTCACATCATCACAAACTAACAAAAACTAAACATAAACAGCCTAAAAAAAGGTGGTACCTCCACAATATTGCTAACCAAATAAGGCAACTGCTTATTCAATTTAATCTTCTCTTGAATCTCTTTAATCTTCTCCATAAACGAATCCGATTCCAAATTCGTTCTTTGAGAAAAAATAATCTATGCCACATACGATCTTTGAGAAAAAATAATCTATGTCAGTCTTCAAGAAAAGTCATAAGATTATAACGAAAAATCTAACAACTTAAATCTTTCTTGATACCTGATAGGATGTTGAGCATCAAGAACAGCATGACCATTTGTATGACTATGAGCATCAGGAACACACCAACTGATCGGAAAAGATGAGACTTCAACAGTGTAAGTGCCGTTACAACCCTGGATTCCCGACCAGTATGATATCTGTGAAGCTTCAGCTGAGAGCTGATGTTGTCTATCAGTTTGTTCTTGACTTCTTGTTGAATCATCAGATAATAAAAAGGGTTTATTATATCTTCCACCAAACTTTTGACCTTTCAACACACATTCTTTCATGTTTTTTAGAATGCAAGTTTCTTGAGTGTAGGTGATTTTAACAAAAAGTGAAAGAGATTTAGGGTTGATTATCTCGAAGGATATGTGAGGAGGGGAGTTTTTTTTGGCTTATAGATGATGTGAGATCTAAGAAAAAAGTTAAAAATGGGTGGAGGGGCAATTTGATTTTGGGGAAAAATTTAGGCGGGCCTTGTGAAAAGTTGAGAGATGGAATTTGATTTTTGAGGAAATTTTTATTAGCCACTTTAAAATAATGTGTGACAAATTTGAGTATATGGTTTTGTCACATACACAATTACTTCATGTGACCATATATCTATTTTGGTCACACTCTTCAATTGTGTGACATATATTTGTTACATATGTATATCTGTAGTGTGACTAATGTTTAAACCCGATTTGTATCGGTCACATGACCCAAATTAAAAGTGACTAAATGATCAAAAAATATTTACCAGTTACCCTCTAGTCACATAAATACACAAATGTGTGACAATAGAATTCCGAAATGGTCACACAAGTTGGATCAAGTGTGGCTGTTTATTTAATTCTGGTACATTTAGTCACGTAAAAATGTTACCGTGTGACCGTTCAAAATCGACCATGTGTGACTAAAGGCCATTTTTGTACTAGTGTTAGCTTCACCTATAACAAACATAACGAAGCAACGTAAGCAATAGCTTAGTGAGATAACATATAAAAGATACTAATTATAACATGGCATAATAGTATGGTTGCTTCGTATTGTTATTATATACTAGTCGCCCACTAAGGACGCTGTGAACCCACATTTGGTTCTATATAAATGAAAATGTTCTAGTCGTCCACTTAGGACGTCTAAGTCATATATTCCATGACTTTGAGCCACTTATACACACCGGTCATCCACTTAGGATGTCTAAGTCCCATTTTACAAAATGAGACACTAAAAAGGGCTCGGTCATCCACTTAGGATGTCTAGGCTCCTTTTCGGAGTATGTCATGACATAATATCATGTGTCGTCCACTTAGGACGTCTATACCCATAATTCGGGTAATAATGCATATACTTATGCAAATCGCCCACTTAGGACGGCTAATTTTGCTATGTCGTTCACCTAGGACGCTATACTAGTAATATCATGGAATTAGAGTTAAAATTACATAACTAAACCCAAACGGGTCATTCGGGGCTGTTTTGACCCGTCTAGCATAATACACATATAAACATACTATAAGTAACTCATTTAGGCACATAACGTATAATTGTACACCATGAACTTGTAACTCAAATATACTACATGAACTTTAACGTGAATACCACAATTAAAGTAGCACACTAACGGGTTATCAAAGACCCGTTTCTATGCTCTTAAATATGTCACTCACCTCAAAACCATTTGAATGAACACGAGCTCCTTACAAGATGTCCCCGGCTAATCCGTATAACCTAGGAACATATAAATTACATGGAGCTTATTAGGAACTTGATAAGCTTATCATAATAAGCACTAAGTAGATGAATATGCCATAAAGGGGGTGTTTGGTTCGTGGCTGAGATAACCACACCAAAAGGCTTTTGTGAAAATTACCACCACAAAATGGATTTATATCATCTAAGGAGGATACCCATCACTTTTCTAATCATTTATACATGATAACTAGGGTTCTTGATAATTTCTTGAAAATCATATTTTCACATAATTATGTAAAATTCTACAAGAACCCATAAATAGCATAAAGACTTAATCTTTAAGTATTACCCATCAAAAGGTAACTCTAAAACATGAAATAAGGATCAAGACATGGTTTATACCTTAAATTAGATGATGGAAACACTAGCTTATTCGTTTATAAGCTTATGTGAGGTGAAACCTTGCTTAATACTTGTTTAAAATTAATCTTGGATCAAACCCTAGCTTCTTGATGTGATATATGTATGTATCATGACATATGGAGAGAAAGAGTGAGACTTTTGGAAATTCTTATTACCTGGGAATGAAGAATTCAGGTTATAATAATTTTAAGTTTAAAACTTTGGCAACTTTAGTCCCTGGTAGTAGGAACAATTTAAAGTTAGTCCTTTTTGCTATGACTTAATTCATGTAAGGTCCTTTGACCAACCGAAGTGTATGAAAAATGACGGAAATCAACTAGGAAGCGTATAAAATAATAATAAATGCTTACCGTGGAAATTGGGGTGTTACAACTCTCCCCCACTTATTCGGTTTGTGTCCTCACAAACCATTCTTGATAAAAAGCGGGGTAGTATTTCATGAGCTCCTTTCGGGCTCCCATGTGCACTCCGACCCCTTTCTGTGCTTCCATTTCACTTTAAGAAGGAGGACCTCTCTTTTTCTGAGTTTCTTGACCATGGTGTCAAGAATCTCTATTGGCTCTTCAACGTAGCCAAGTTTCTCATCAACTGTTATATCCGCTAGAGGGATATACTCTGCCTCATCTGCTAGACATTTTCGAAGCTGAGACACGTGGAAAGTATTATGAATGCTGTTTAACTCTTCTGGTAGCTCAAGTCTATATGCTACTTTTCCAACTCTATCGATTATTCTGAATGGACCTATGTAACGTGGTCCTAGCTTTCCACGCTTCCTGAATCGGATAACACCTTTCCAGGGAGAAACTTTCAGCATGACACGATCACCAACTTGAAATTCTGTAGGTCGTCTCCTCTAGTCTGCATAAGACTTCTGTCGATCCCGGGCCATCTTAAGCCTTTCTTTGATTTGATCAATCTTATCGTTCGTTTGTTGAACAACATCTGAACTAGCTAATTCTCTTTGTCTGATCTCACCCCAACATATAGGAGTTCGGCATTTCCTTCCATACAACATCTCGTATGGAGGCATCTTGATGCTGGAATGATAACTGTTATTATGAGAGAATTCAGCTAGCGCTAAGTACTTATCCCAACTACCACTGAAGTCAATAGCACAGGCACGAAGCATATCTTCCAGTGTCTGAATGGTCCTTTCACTCTGACCATCTGTCTACGGATGATAAGCTGTGCTAAAATGGACACGAGTACCAAGATTTTCTTGGAATTTCTGCCAGAATCTAGAAGCAAATCTGATATCTCTATCAGATACTATAGAGACTGGCACTTCATGTCTAGCTACTACTTCGCGAAGATACAACTCCGCGAGAGCTTCTGAGGACATCGATTCCTTAATAGGAAGGAAAATCGCACTCTTTGTTAAACGATCTACAATTACCCATATAGCATCATGCTGACGCGGTGTCTTGGGTAATTTCGTGATAAGATCCGTAGTGATCCTTTCCCATTTCGACACAGGAATCTCGAGAGGTTGTAGCTTACCATAAGGTTGCTGATGTTCTGTCTTAACTTGGAGGCAAGTAAGACACTGTTCGACATACTTTACAATGTCTCTTTTCATACCTGGCCACCAATAATCTGGTTTAAGATTATAATACATCTTGGTGGCTCTTGGGTGAATGGAATATTTTGACTTATGAGCTTCATCAAGTAACAACTTTTTCAACTCTTTATTATTCGGTATCCAAATTCGACCGAATCGTGTTCTGATTCCTCGTGAGTCCACAACTAAGTTGTGCACCTGACCCACGAGTCGTTCTGAGTTTACATCACCATTCTCCCATGCTTCTAACTGAACTACTTTGATGTGCTCATAGAAGTCTGGAGTAATCACCATCTGAAGTGATTTTACTAGTAAAGAATAATGCCTTGTCTTTCGACTTAAGGCATCTACCACAACGTTGGCCTTACCTGGGTGGTAAAGAATTTCACAATCATAATCCTTGACTAGATCTAACCAACGTCGTTGTCTCATATTGAGGTCACGCTGCTCGAAGAAATACTTGAGACTCTTATGGTCAGTAAAGATCTTGATCTTTACTCCATAAAGATAATGCCTCCATAATTTTAAGGCAAAAACTACTGCTGCTAGCTCTAAATCATGAGTGGGGTAATCTTCCTCATGTTTCTTGAGCTGCCTGGAAGCATAAGCTATGACTCGGCCTCTCTGCATGAGAACACAACCGAGGCGATTGGTCGATGCATCACAATAAACTTCCAGGTCATCATTGCCTTCTGGCAATACTAAGACTGGAGCGTGACTTAACTTTTGTTTAAGATTCTGAAAAGCGAGTTCCTGATCCTCATCCCACTCGAATTTTACATTCTTGCGGGTGAGCTCAGTGAGCGAAGAAGCAATCTTTGCAAAATCTTGAATAAAACGGCGGTAGTAACCCGCAAGTCCAAGGAAAGATCTAATTTCTGTGGGAGTTTTCGGTCGCTCCCAATTCATAATGGCACTGACTTTAGCTAGATCTACTTTAATGCCTTCACTGTTTATGACATGCCCGAGAAATTGAACTTCTCTGAGCCAAAACTCACACTTCGAGAACTTAACATAAATCTTTTCTCGTCTTAACATACTGAGGACTTGGCGTACGTAAGTGGGTTTCATGATCACTAGCTGATTTGGATAAACCAGGATATCGTCAATAAAAACAATAACTGACTGATCTAACATCGGACAACAGACCCGATTCATCAGGTCCATAAATGCTGCTGGGGCATTCGTCAAGCCAAATGGCATAACTGTACACTAGTAATGCCCATATCTGGTCCGGAAAGCTGTTTTCGGGATGTCCTCTTCCCAAACCTTTAACTGATGATATCCTGATCTAAGATCTATTTTTGAAAAGAAGCTTGCGCCCTGGAGCTGATCAAATAAATCATCAATCCTATGAAGAGGATAACGATTTTTTATGGTAACTTTATTGAGTTCTCGGTAGTCAATGCACATTTGCATACTACCATCTTTCTTTTTGACAAAAAGAACTAGTGCTCCCCACGGGGAACAACTAGGGCGAATGAAGCCCTTGTCTAGCAGTTCTTGTAACTGCTTCATGAGTTCCTACATTTCTGATGGAGCAAGTCTGTAGCGAGTTTTGGCAATAGGGGTACTCCGTGGAATAAGATCAATGTGGAATTCTACTTGTCTATCAGGTGGTAGACCTGGGAGTTCCTCTGGAAAGACATCGGGAAATTCCCGAACAACTGGAATTTTACTAAGGTCTGGAACGATTTTTTGATTATCGACAACATGAGCTAAATATGCTTGACAGCCACGTGCCTAGTGTTTCTTGGCTTTAGCATAAGTACAAATAGCAAGGTTTGCCTTTTTACGCTCACCATAGATGATTATCTCTCCCCCACTTGGGGTTCTGAGTTGGGCTAGCTTCTGTCGGCATACAATGATGGCTTCATTCATACCAAGCCAGTCCATACCGATGACTACATCAAGTTCTCCCATAGGGATAGGAATTAGGTCGGTCGGATACTTTTCATTATAAATTTCTATTTCACAACTATGAAAGACATCAGTTAGACGTATCACTTTATTATTAGCTACTTCCACATCTAGTGGTGGCTTAAGCTGACTAATCGGAATAGAAAATCTCTGACTAAACCTTTCAGATACAAAAGATCTATCTACATCAGAATCAAATAGCACACGAGCAGGTAATAAATTCACAAAGAAGGTACCTGTCACAACGTCGTATGCTTCCTTAGCTTCATCCACGGTCATCTAGTGAACACAGGCTGGTGGTCTATTTGGTCTTTGGACAGTAGGAAGGCTAGGGGCTCCTGAAGGTCTAGAAGTAGATGCTGCCCCTCGCCTGTCTGTATTCCTCCTAGGCTCTTGCTGACGCGGAGGAGGAAGGGATTTGGGACAAGACTCAGTCGTGTGGTTCGGATCATAGCATCTCCTGCAAACCTGAACTGGTTTTGGACAATCTTTACTAATGTGACTGGGCTCACCACAACGGTAGCAGGTCCTGCTACCTGCACGACATTTCCCTGGGTGATACCTTTTACAATTCGCACACTGTGGAAAACTCCTACCCCCGTGCTAGGATAAGCCTCATTTGGCTTAACTTTCTTCCGAGATGAGCTAGCCTGCTCCATCTTTCTCTTAGGAGGAATTTCTTCCTCTTTCTTTGTTTCTTGTTCTCGCTCTAAAGCTGCATTCATGAGTTGATCCATGTTTTTCCAATCCTTGACGGATATCTTTTCGAAGCATATCCACATAATGTTTCATAAGCAACCTTTCATCATTAGCATATTCAGGCAGAAAATGTGCTCTGTCCAGGAATGTCATGGAGAAATCATGTACAGACCTCTGTGGTCTGGTGAGTACCCAAGAAATCTCGGCGAATCTTATTAAGTTCCGCCTCTGGAGCAAAGTTCTGAAAGAGTAATTCCTTGAATTCCTTCCAAGTCATACTCCTAGCAATTTCTGGTGTTTTTGATGAAAGGGTCAAATTCCACCATGATTTAGCCCGATCACGAAGGAGATTAATAGAAAAATTAACCCAACGATCCTCAGGGCACTTACTGGTGACAAACTCCCCTTCAACATCCTGGATCCATCTGTGACATTTAAAAGGATCTTGCTCTCCCAAGTAAGTCGGGGGCTTGCAAGCTGAGAAGTCAGTATAAGTAACTTCTTTGGGTGGCGCGACTCGTGCTGCCAGCTTCTGATCAAGTTCTGTCGTGATAGTCTGAGCAGTAATCTTACTGAGGCGTTCTGTATAATATGGTATAGCTGCTTCCTGTGCCTTGGCTACTTCTTGAGATATCATATCTCTGATCTGTTTAGCCATAGCATCAGAAATATGAGCATTATCATGCTCATCTGTTTCTGCTGGATCGGGGGATAGCTCCCGATCATCCTGTTCTGGTATATCTACATGAGTTGGCCGCTCAGAGCTTTCAGGAGGTCTTCCAACCATATCTACGCTGAAAGTTAAACATATTGCACGATAAGGGAATAATAAGAGTCAATGTAAGATTCTTAAATGTATAGATTTTCATATGTCTGAGGCTAATATTACTATTGGGGTTCATTACTTTTGTGTAACATAATACCGGCAAGTTCCCGTTATGTGACGCGATTATTACCACGTTGGCCAGACGTCGTAATAATTCCATCAGATAACCAAGTCCTTACCGTTACCATATTACACCAAATTCATGAATACTAATAATATGTTTAACATGTAAACAACGTATGCTATGCTAATGTTGATACTACATAATAATGCGGAAACATGTTATAATACTATAGGTCCCACAGAGTCTAGGTTTAAGTCTAAGTACCCATCTATAGTGGATACCTAAATCCCTTAAACCTTCGCTCTGATACCAACTTGAAACGCCCATACTATATTTTTATTTTTTATTTTTTTTACATAAACTGATTTAGCATAACATCACGCTTATATTAACAACTAAACACTGTACAACACATATGTCATTCGCCTTGACCCGTACATGATCAAAATGGGTCAATATAGGCAAGAATGGCACTATGCCAAACACCCTTTAAACTATAAAAGAAACTACTTATCTACTTGATCATTAAATAACCATGAGTTTATATGTTCGTATACAAAAGCATACACCTAGGGCGTTTCTTGGTAAGAGAGCGTGTAGGGAAAAAGGCTCAATACCCAAGTATTCCACCGAGGTCTAGTTCTCGGTCTTCGTACCCTTAGTTGCACTACCATTAGCTTCACCTATAACAAACATAACGAAGCAACGTAAGCAATAGCTTAGTGAGATAACATATAAAAGATACTAATTATAACATGGCATAATAGTATGGTGGCTTCGTATTGTTATTATATACTAGTCGCCCACTAAGGACGCTATGAACCCACATTTGGTTCTATATAACTGAAAATGTTCTAGTCGTCCACTTAGGACGTCTAAGTCATACATTCCATGACTTTGAGCCACTTATTCACATCGGTCATCCACTTAGGATGTCTAAGTCCAATTTTACAAAATGAGACACTAAAAAGGGCTCGATCATCCACTTAGGATGCCTAGGCTCCTTTTCGGAGCATGTCATGACATAATATCATGTGTCGTCCACTTAGGACGTCTATACCTGTTGATCCTAGTTGAGCAAACGATCTTGTATAGAAGCTGACTTGAATTGTAACTAACTTAAACAACACGCGGAATATATTGTTTAACTTAAGATGAACACAAGAACAATGATTTCCCACTTAAACACTTCAATATATTTAATACGAGCACTCTTACAATGCTAGGGTTTACAACCTTGAAGTGATTCGACTTTATCACAGACACGTACATGTTCTAACCCTAAGGATCTCCTTTTATAGACAAGAAACCCTACACGGTTTACAATGACTTCTTACACAAACAAAAGATATTCTAAACCTATAGAATATTTTTACAATCATTACTATAATTACAAGACTCGTTTCTATAATAAACTCTGAGCAGAAGAGTCTTGCAATTCTTCTTAGCATCACTTTCACACTAGCAGCAGATTCATCTTCCAGCAACAGATTCAGTATACAGCAGCAGATTGACATTATGACAGATTCTTAGAAGTAGAATTCTCAAACCCAACAATCCTCCCCTAAACTTGATATTTACCTCCTAAATCATCAAGTTTCTTTTAAGCACAAATAAACACAAAGAGGATGCTTCCAAACACTTACTTCTTTAAAATCTGCTCATACTTCTTCACCAATTTACAAGCCATATCATCAATCTTGTAATGTTTTTGAAGCTGCAAAAATCCAGGTTTTATCATCTGAGTAATTATGCCCCAATTTCCATTTAACCCAGGATAATCTTTCTCTACCAAAAGAAACACAGTAACACCACCAGCTGATATCTCATGAACTCCACAAGATTGATATAAATACCATCTGTTTACCCTTGCATGTCTCATTTCTTGCCATTCTCTATCAGTAATATGAGATTCAAACATTATCCTCAAATTATGATAGATAACATTCTCATGATCATTTTCTGGTTGTGTATCCCCAAATTTTTCTTTGTATAGTCTCCAGACAGCGCACACATCATCTCTATCCATGTAGTTGAGCATTTGAGAGAATTGAAGAAATCCATAATACATATCATTAGTTCTCTTAAACTCCCAATACCCTTCACTGCCATCTCTGACTCTGAATGTATATGAAATGATTGGATGTTTAGCTGCCAAAGGAACTGTATTGGAGATCTCTGGTTCTTCTCTTGTAGTCAAAGTAGTGAAAGACATCAACCTTTCTTGCTCTGCTTCTGTTATCTCCTCTTCTTTCTCATGCACATCTGAACTGCCAGCAACACTAACCTTCCTCTTTTTCCTAGCAAAAGTTTTCTTAATAACTCCTCTCTTCTTGCTTTCAGAGGTGGAAGTAGGCTTAATTTCTGCTATATTTTCTTCTACCTGCTCTGCATCTTTAGGTTTATCAACATTCTCAGCCTCTTTGATCTTCTCAGGCTCACCAGTCTTCTTTTCACCTCTTATCTTTCTATTCATCTCAGCTATCATTTCTTCATCTTCTTTAGATCCCATAGCAATGAATCTATCACATTCAGTTCTAGCATGTTGATACATATTGAAGATTTCAGAGTCTGTCTTCCCCTTGAGGTCAACAAGCTTCCAACCTTTAACATGCTTCAAATACTTCTCTTGATTCTTTCTTTGCTGTAGAGGTGTTGGTCCTTTGAAAACCTTTTTCTTCTTTCTAGCAGCAGCAGCTTCCTTCTTCTTCTTAGCTGTAAACAACTTTAACCAAGCCTTAACATCAAATGCAGGAACTTCTTGTTCTTCAATCTTTACCAGCTTGGAAAGCTCAATATCAGCTTCTACCTTAATCAACTCATCCTCCCATTCTTCATAAGCTTTCAAATCTTTTGCTATCTTTTCAGCTTGAAGTCTCTCTCTTTCCTGAAACTGTTGTTCCAGCAAGTATTCTTCATTTTGAAGTCTCATAGCTTTAGTTCTATCAAGTTCATCAAGCTTGTCCTTAGGCCAATATTCAGGTGGTATCTGAGAATAATCTACTTCTTCATCACTTGAATCAACCTCAGGTTTCTCTTCCATCTTGCCTTTACCTTTTTCAGAACTTGAAGCAATAGACTTAGCTTTCTTGATAGGGACAGAAGGTTCTCTGATAGACACTCCTTTAGTTGGCAATTTTGATACATGGATTGGTTGTGAGAGTGATGTTGGTTGTGGTGATTGAATTGGTTTAGGTGGTTGTTGTTGTGATTGAGATG
>LBNU01002036.1:0-11258 GCA_014162995.1 Artemisia annua | reverse complement strand
TTTTTTTTTTTTTTTTCGCCTCAAATTATACATGAGCTACTTTAGGTCTGAGCAACTATAGTTAAAATCATGACACGTGTCCACTCTAACCCGTCAATCGACTTTTAATGATACTCCATCGGTTCCAAAATATAAGTCTATTTTTACTTTTTGAATCGAACTTTGTCTTTAAATATTTTTGTTTGTATTATATAACTAGTTATAATACCCGTGCACGCACGGGGTTTTGACATAAAATTTTTTATCATGTATTTAATACCGAATATATTGTCTTAAAATATTTTGAAATTTACATCTATTAATTTAGTATAAGTCAAATTTATTTTGCAATAACAATGCCTATTAAAAACAGTCGCAACACCCCTGTATTCGGCTATTATTACAGTTCCAAACACCCCTAAATTTAGCAATTGAAATAGTCTTAGACACCCTTGAATTCAGCTATCAAGGCAGTTTCAAGCACCCATCAATTCAACTATTAAAAACAGTCTTAAACACCTTGATTTCTGTAATTAAAACAGTCATAAAAACCCTTTAATAACTATTAAGACAGCCATTAAAACAATCCTAATCACCACTGAATCTAACTATCAAGACGGTCCCAAAACTCTCTAAAAACGTACTATAATTAGTAGAAAATAAAAGTCCCAAACTCCAATAACTTAAGCAAGTCCTACTTTAGTAAAACGACTCATTCTTTTCGCAGCAAATTTTCAAGTGAAGGAGACACATTAGTTACATCTCTTTCTAGATCATCATTATTCTATTACAACAAATTCAAAAGCAATTAACTCATCAAATACTTGTGAGATTTGTTTTTTTCTTGCAACTTTGGAATAAGGTTAATGCAACACATATCAGTGCCTGAGACAAAGGTATTTATATAACGTTAACTTGGGATTATGTGAGTTAGCCGTTTGAATATGTGAAAATTCAAGAGACAAATTGATTTTAAAATTCAATAAACACATATACCATATAAGCAAATTATTATATCAAATATATGTTCTAAGCAACCTTTAAAGTAAATCCGTAGTTGATGCATCAGGTGTAGTTTCTGGGGTTTTATGGTTACAACTTTAGCATACTTGGTGATGAACTTGTATTCCCAGTCTCTTAATGTGTCAAGTTCGAACAAATAACGCATAAGGACCAACTGGTATATAAAACATCCTGAAAGAAACATCAATCAGCTAATTCTCGAAACTATTGGCACAAAACATATACTTTTTTTTCTTCATTTCTTTCGGACTTAACAACACGCACAATACACTTTCTGCTAAAGTAATAAAAATAGAAGGTGGAGCCTAATAGAGCATATCACTTGTCAAAATGAGTAAATTAGCTTTGTATAACGTTTTTAATTGACAGACATGCTGAGGTTGATGTTGATGTTATTGTTTAACATTAAATATTGATATCATGTTATACAAAAGGTGCGAGTTTAGTAGCACATAATGAGCATTAATGAAGTTAAAATATGCTCCGAAGTTTTTATGTTTTTATGGATATTCATATATAAATTTTAAATAACAATTTCATGAGTCGTTGTTATAAGTAGAATCGTGTATATTTATTTTCATAACACCGTAACTCGTGCTTACAATTTGATATATATATTCTCGTTCTAATAATTTAGTCGTATTTAATATTCAAACCCGTGTACGCATAAATTAAACTTTTAAATAGAATAACATGAGTTCTTATTTATAAATATATTCTAATGGATTAAAGTCTAAAACTAATAATATTACACATTTAAAAATATTTTAATTGATGTAAGTCAAAATAATACTAATAATCATGTAATTTAAACAAAATTAATATTATAAAGTATAAGGAATATAAAGTGTAAGAGGTTATTTGTGTTTTTTCTAAAGTTATTAAAAAACATGGAAACTTGTAATTTTACACTTAGCTCTATATAATTTATTTAAAATTCAACCACTAAAGTTTTATTAATTACTTCATCTTTTTTTAAGTTTTTGTTTTCATAAATTTGACACCTATATTTTTATGCATTTTTTTTCTTAATCAAATTTCTCCACCAAATTTATTAAGTTTGACCAAAATCAATTTAATTTTGACTTTCTATTGGCCAATCATATTGCTCGATTTCACCTATGTGGCAAAATCGAGCTCTCCTATTGGTCTAATTTTTTTTTCAATGACAAGGGTTTTACAAAAACACTCCGAAATAATGTAATTCTTTTATTATATAAAAGATACTTGATTAATTATACCAATGAAAGTACATTTAAAACCCAACTCATTTATCTATTTTGCATCAAGTATTATATAATATAAAGAAAAATATTTAAGCTTAAAGTTGAATTAAAAAGGGAAAATGAACTTATATTTTGAAACGAAAGAAATAGTTATTATAAGAGGATGGATATAGCTTGCATTGAGCCATTATCATTATTAAATTCATTCTCTAAACTTTTTAGCAATAGCTAAACATAAAGTTAGTTCATTGAATCATATTGTGTGAACATACTATATGTATGATTTTTAAATTTATAAAGTTCATGAAACTATATACTATGTGTCACGTTTTTATAACTATTTCATGTCGATATTTGAGAAAGTTAAGATGATTGAAGTTTGTCTTGAAAAAGTAGAAGAAATGAAGAAGAAACAACCTTTACTTGTAAACTATTTTTAATTTACATATCCTTGTGCTCATAAGAAAAAGCAAAAGAAAAGCGATAGGTCAAAACAGTATGTATATAACAAGGTTTCTGATAGCGTGAGGCGTGCTATGACGGCATATTCAAATCTTACGTTTTAGGAGTTATGGCGAAGCTTTATCGTTTTTAAAACTTAAAGCGACAAAAATATGAAAATATTTATAAATTTATATATTATATTCATATTTCATATATATCAAATTTACAAAAAAGTATTATACTTAAAGAACTAAGTTATTAAACTTTCTTTACATATAATTTTCTTCATTTCTTAAAAAAAATAAAAAACTAAAATAAAAAACATTTTTCATCGTAGTTGAATTCAAAAAACGCGTCACGGCTTACACATTTTTTTTTTTTTTTTTTTTTTTTTTTTTTTTTTTTTTTTTTTTTTTTTTTTTGATAACCATGGTTTCTGACCTTTTTGGCCGACTAATCCACGGGGTTTGAACCCACCGTCACACAGACTCAAACCAGGTGAAGCACTCCCTTTTCAGGAGGTTGGTGTGGCAACTTAAGGTTGTTTGCACCTAGTAGGAATTGAACTTGAGACCTCACACATTTTAGAGTGATAATCACGAGCCCTTTTACCACCAGGCCACCCTTAAGTGGTTATCACGGCTTAAACATTAGCATGCCTTATAGCACATTTCCATGCCGCATTTCATGCCACTTATTGCCACACCTTAAGCCGACGTCTTTATCTATTACGTAGCATGGAGGTCATGCCTCACACCTGTATGACGCCTTTACGCCGCCATAACGGGCCTTTTAAAACCATGGAATATAAACATGTCACATCATTTTGTTCTATATTTATTTCCTCCCACCAACTATTTTTTAATAGAATAACTCCCACTAACTGTTGTATAGTATAAATAGAGAAAAGTTTAATGTAAATCCAATATTATCTAAAGATTCAATTAACCAATTATAGTTATCTATTTTTTGATTAAAAAAATGATATTTTATAAAAAAATTAATTATCTAACAAAATGTCACTACATGATGCGTTGGATTGCACCCCTCGCAAAAAGGTTTTACTTCTCAAGGGATCTTGAGAAGCTTGCAATCCCCACCAGGCAGTGTACCTGACCGATGTAGTATAGTGTAGTGGCAAGTACCGGGGGATTGATCGTTCTCTAGGGGAATAGTGTCGTTAGGATTGAAAAACTACTCTAATAGGTCTAAGGGTGAGAGAAGATTCTTTTTGTATTTTATTATTTTTTAGAAAGCAAGTAAAAATCTCGGTTTTGAAGGAGTGGGCGAAATTAGTTGCTAGTCAACTAACCCAAATTACTACAATTGCAAAATAAAATAACAAGAAAGTAAATGTTGTGAAAACTTATATGGAGAGAAGTGTGTTTACTTAGATTTCCTTACTCCCTAACTATCTTTTATTGATTGATTAGTGTGCATTAATTGCGTGGATGACGGATTGTATTCCTTAATACCATTCGTGGGAGTGTGTACGGACTTCTCCCAACTCTATAAGCTCCTACTTCACTCCTATGTCGAGCCGGCTAAGAAGCTCCTAACATGGGATCACTAGAATTCGCTTATGCATTAAATACAATTAAATAACCTTAGTACACCTTGGTTCATGTTTCTTAAGACGTTCAAGCATGTTACCAACCGGAAGTCTGCCAGTTTTCTTAAGCCTAACATCGATAATCACCCATCCAATACAATTAATAGCACACCATTCAATCAATAATCAATAGTTAGGTTTCATTAGATCTAAGCAAACACAAAGAAAACCTAGCCTAGCATGTTAAACAAAAGACAAGAACAAGATAAAATCAAACAACACATAGACATATTGAATGATTAATTGATTACTTATCTTCAATGTAACATGGAAGATCTCAAGGTGAAAAACCTTGAAAAAGGCTGCTAAAATCGTCTAGGGTTTCTCCCTTAAAAGTTCCACACTAATGACTAAAAATTATGAGAATATATATAGGAAAACACACTTGACGGTGTCACATTATAGCCTTGACGCCGTCACCTCACCGTGATTAGGGTTTCTTGATGGCCTTCTTGACGCCGTCCCTCTTTAATCCTCCAAAATCCATTCTGGCTTATCAGGGTCTGACGGCGTCACATCCATGCTTGACGCCGTCACATGTACTGTTCCAGCAGAATTTGGCACTTTGTCGAATTCTTCACTTTTATGCTCCAAAAACGTCCAAAATGCTTCTTTTTCCAGAATTTCTCTCCAAAGTACCTAAAATGCCAAAAGGAACGATTTAGGGCGATATTTGATCAAATAAATACGATTTAGGGCTTAAATGACCCAAGAAAAGCGGTACACTTTTTGCCTTATCAAATACCCTTACACTTGAGATTTGCTTGTCCTCAAGCAAATGCGCTTTTATTCTAATCAAAATACAAGTTAGGGGTCATTTAACACTAATATAAAAGTAATTACAACAAATAATCGTTCCACTTCAATCATAATAAGCATGGAGATTAGAGCCGGCAATTTTGACACGAAACCTGTTAACACGACACGACACGACCTGTTCTTAACAGGTTTCGTGTTTGACCTTAACAGGTTTCGTGTCTTAACAGGTTGGACCTGTTAAGACCTGTTAATTTTCGTGTCTTAACAGGTCAGACCTGTTAAGACCTGTTATGACCTGTTAATATTATAATATATATATAATAATATAATCCTTAAAATTTAAAACCTATGATTTGGTCATATGCATGTTAACAGGTTCTTAACAGGTCTTAACAGGTACACCTGTTTATTTTCGTGTCGTGTTCGTGTTTGAGAAAAATGACACGATTAGTTAACAGGTCGTGTTCGTGTTTGGCCTTAACAGGTTCGTGTCTTAACAGGTTCGTGTCTTAACAGGTTCGTGTAACCTGTTATGCCAGCTCTAATGGAGATTACATACTAGCACCTCACAAGTAGTGTTTAGATACTCACATCTCACAGGTGTCATAGAATTATATCTCATAAATGAAAACGGAAAATATCTCTCACTACTTGTCATAGCAAATAGATTACCATAGGCTTGGGAAAGGATCGAAAACCTTCTCCACTAGGCGTAAGCACCTAAGATAAACGATCAAAGAGGACTTTACAAAAAAGGTTGTAATGAGATGTAGGGATATGATAAACACGGATTTGTTGGATAAGGGATATTTTACTGGTGGCGAGTTAAAGATCTTGATTAATTACATGTACAATGTGGCGTTGCTAAGCCAAGACTAGACTCGACTAAAGCTAATCAAAAACAAAAATAACAAAAACATAAAATAAACATAGAATAAAAAGGGATGGTAGTCCGTATGTTTTTTCTACTTTTCTTTTTCTCATTTTTTTGTATTTTTCTTGATTTTTCGTTTTTTTTTCTTCATACACTCTTACCCTACCATCCAAAATAATACATCATAGGGGCCTCGGTTCTCCCCTTACACTTGAACTTTTACATACTTTACAAATAACTAATCTAATGACTCGAATTAAGATAATCGAAACACTTGGAGTACTTTTAAAATATTTAGCACATATGGGGGTAATAATGTTGTTGTTCCCCATTACTCCATTACATTAGTACCTTACCCATGAGTCCCAATCGTCCCAAAACAATATGTACAAGATATGACTCGACTTAGCAACCATGTAATCAATTAGATAATTAACTAAGGGTTTAAACAAATGTTGTCATAATAATGCACTAAAAATGAGTGCATACAAGGTAGGCTAAGGCGATTTGGGTGTACATTTAAGTGGGGTGTAACAAATTCTTCCTTTAAGTATAATGCTTAAAGTTAGAAACGAAAAGATAGGCTCTGAGGGGTGTACTAGGGGTATCGTGTACCAAAAATGGGTACAACGCAAGGGTGTGGGAGAATTACTTGACCAATGAAGTCAAAGTAATTATAACAAAAACACAGGTGTAAAACAATGGGTTAATCCTAATGCCTCTTATCATGTAGTAAATCTAACTACACGAATGTAGTCTCACTTGTGGATTCGGGATGGTCCTAACGCAAGTTCTAGAATCTAAGTGTTACCGGTACACACATCATAGCATAAATGCTTTTCCTACCAATTCTAGGGGTGAACCTCACATATTTGGGGTGGCAAATTTTTTAGTGGTACGGTTTTTGTGCTAGTCATATAACTCCTATCCATGAGACGCTCATTAAGACCAAAGTTTCACTCCTAAATGTTGTAAAAAATTTTAAATTTGGCACTAAAATTACCCTAACAGGTATTTCTCTCAGTTTTATTACACATCTACCATTAAACAAACAAAAATCAAGCGTAATTGCATTCTCTAAGGTATCGTAATTTTCCCCCCCTTACACTTAAGATGAACATTGTCCCCAATGTTCAAATAACAAGATGTAAAAGTAAAATGAGGTAAAGAATGAAATCAAATACTCCCCTGATTCGTTTGGTGGATAAAGGGGTAACATGGTTAGATCTTCTTCCAAGAAAATGAACGTTCAAAGCTTCCCTTCCGAAATATAAATCATCTTCTTGTCCAAAATAACCTGTTAGACCTGAGAAAACAAACACGAAAACCTGCATAACATCGGCGGGATAAATCTGTATAAGGATATAATGCTTGTGGAATGAATATTTTGCAGATTCCTGTAGTTTATAAGTTAGAGATTTTATATAGCACTTTATGATTCCGGAAGAAAAACAAAACTTTCAAAAATTCCAGAAAACAGGGTCTGACGCCGTCAGCCTGGGGGTTGACGCCGTCAGATGTGATCTAACAGATTTTCATATTAAGTTTCCGGAAAATTTTCTGGAAAAACTCAATTCTTACTTCCTGGAAATCATGCAAAATATCATTATGACTCGATACAAGCATTTGACTCAAACAATTACTAATATGTATGTTAATTTATTATTGTTATGATTCATGTTCATTTGTTCTTATAAACCGATTTGGATTTCCCTTACACTTATCTTTTGCAAAATACCTTTATATGTAGTTAAGACGAAGTTAAAAACAAAATAAAGCATTTTCACAATTTAGTTTGAAGCATGAATCAATAACAATAAAAATAAAACATACATACGGAAGTAAATAAAATCAAACAAACAAACAAATAAACACACAAAGCTTGGGTTGCCTCCCAAGAAGCGCTTTTCTTTATTAACGAGTCTTGTAGCTAGACTCAAAGTCACCGTACATTACGTGACTTCATCTCGCATCACGACGTAACCCTGATAGATATAATCCTTGTTATCAGGATGATGATATCTCAATCGTTCAACACTCGCAGTCACTTTTCCTCCTCCTTTGCTGATTAAGCTAACTACCCCATCTTGATGTAGGCTTTTAATTGTGAATGGCCCGTACCACCAAGGACTTGTTTCATCGGTGGGTGCTTTTTTTTTTCTAAATGCCTTAGGAGCACTAAGTCCCCTTTTGTAAATTCTACGTGGCTATCGACCTGCTCCTCAACCTCCACAAAATTCTCCTTTTCATCCTTACCTTTTCCTATCTCATTCTCCTTGTAATTCTTAATACTTGCCTCCCATGCAAGGATCTTCTCTCTAACATTACCACGGAGTATACTGGGGTCCGCTTCCATCTTCTTTCGTAGATTAGCTTCTCTTATATATCGTGGGATCGTTGGGAAGCTTATTGTTTTCTTTCCCTTTTTGATTTGGATAGTATTACTTTCGTAATCGATTTGTGCCCTAGTAGTAGCGAGAAATGGTGATACAAGAATTATTGGCATATTCGTATCATTTCTTTCAACGATCATGAAGTCGACCGGATACATGAATCCGGCAACGTTGACCAACACATCTTCTGCAACTCCTAACGGGTACTCAAAAGAATGTTTTGCAAAGGAAAGTTTAGTACGAGTGATGGATGGCAGTTCATTGGTTAGCTGAACATAAACGGATAACGACATCAAGTTTACATCCGAACCTTGGTCAGCTACTGCATCCAGATACTTGAGTTTTCCAATGCGGCATGGTATCTCGAAGACCCCGTAGAATTCTTGCTTTGCGACTAATTTATGTCTCATGAGGCTCTCATACTATTGTCCTTCGGGTAATGTGTCAGATTCATCATCTGGTTTCGTCTTCTTCGAATCCTTATTGGGTAGATGAGTACGTCGATAATTTCTCACCCAATCGGTTATGGTCTCCTTGTTTATTTCGTGCTTCAGGTAATGCCTTACTTGTTGCGATTTTGGTGGTTCCACCATTTGGCGCTCATTAAAGGGCGCCTCCTTTTCGTCGTCTGAATNGGTTTCGTCTTCTTCGAATCCTTATTGGGTAGATGAGTACGTCGATAATTTCTCACCCAATCGGTTATGGTCTCCTTGTTTATTTCGTGCTTCAGGTAATGCCTTACTTGTTGCGATTTTGGTGGTTCCACCATTTGGCGCTCATTAAAGGGCGCCTCCTTTTCGTCGTCTGAATCGCATTTGCAGGCATTAGTGTTTTCATCATCGAGTGGGACGAGGTAAATTTTGTTGACTTCCACACTTATCAACCTCCCTCTCTCTTCATTTTCGCCCCCATGGACAACAGAGATGGCATTGACAAATTTGTTAGGAGCATCGCTGCTATTTCGCACCAAAACTTTTTCAGGAGCTTTTGTTTTTGTGTATTCCTTCACAAGGTTCATCATCTCCGCCATCTTTTCCTCCATCTCCTCCTTTTGTTTGTAAACGGCTTCCTCAAATTTTGACAATCGTTCGGAGTGTTTTGACATATATTCTCTCATTCGAACTTCGAATGTTGGACTAAGTTCCTGAGGAGGTGAATCGGGTTGAGCATGCTTATGGAAGGATTTGGTATTTTCCCTAAGAGGTGATTCGGACAATGGTATTTGCTTAATGCTTGAGACCGAGTTAACTGTTGCTCTTTGTGGGCTTAAGGGTCTTGTTTGTTTCTCCATAAGATATTCAACCCTTCTTTCAAGTTCACTAATACTTTCATCGGTGACTTGATGGGCTTTTTCTGGTGATGAGTGGGCGTTTACCGCCGAGTCTATATCATGGGAAATTTGCCGTAATTCATCATCGTCGGATGCAAGTTCATCAATGATCTCCCATGACTCCTCGGCGTTCCTATCACGCAATTTGCCCCCGGCGGCTCGATCGATGGCACGCTTGGTGTGGAAATCAACATGGTCATAGAAGATTTGGATTTGAAGCCAGAGGTTTATGCCATGATGGGGGACTTTTTGAAGTAGGTCCTTGAATCGAGTCCATGCCCCGTAGAGGGTTTCGCCGCGACGTTGTTCAAACATCAAGATATCCTTCCTTAGCTTTTTAGTTCTTCCCGGTGGGAAAAATTGATCTAGGAAGCGAGTTGTGAGATCATCCCAAGAGGTGATGGATCCTGCGGGTAGACGCTCTAGCCATTGACTAGCATGGTCTCGCAGAGAGAATTGGAAGAGACGTAATCGGGTAGTCTCTCGAGTGTCAACATCAAGGTCTATGGAATCTACGATCTTAAGGAAGTCCTTGAGGTGTTGATTTGGGTCTTCGGAACGAAGTCCATGGAATGCACATTCGCTTTGCACCAACCGGATGGTGTCGGATCGCAAGGGAGACACATTGGCTCCTTGGGTGAGCTCAATGGTGTTTCGATAGCCATGGTGGCTAGGACGGGAGTACTCTCCTAAAGTACGGGCTCTAGGAGGTTGGTTCGGTTGTGGTGGTTGTTGTGGTGGTGGGTTGTTGGGATCAAGGATATTACCACCTTCCATGTTGGCGGATGGTAATGGTTACGAACAAAAACACGAAGAAATAAGATAGACTAAAGAAATCCTAGAAAAATAAAATAAAAATCTCACTAGAAAGGAATCTAGTGAGTAGACCTAATAAAATTAAAATTCAACCTAAACAATTACTATTCCCCGGCAGCGGCGCCAAAAACTTTGATGCGCGGGATTGCGACCACGCACTAGGGTTTTACCTCTCAAAGGATCTTGAGAAGCTTGCAATCCCCACCAGGCAGTGTACCTGACCGATGTAGTATAGTGTAGTGGCAAGTACCGGGGGATTGATCGTTCTCTCAGGGAATAGTGTCGTTAGGATTGAAAAGCTACTCTAATAGGTCTAGGGGTAAGGGAAGATTCTTTTTGTATTTTATATTTTTAGGAAAGCAAGTAAAAATCTCGGGTTTTGGAAGAGTCATGTAAGTAATGAATGCACATAAAAAGCAAAAATTTACCTGTGAAATACCTACTATAGGTATTTGTAATGGGAATGATAGTGATGAGATTTTGTGGGTTGTTACAGTCTTACCCCCTTAGAAGAAATCTCGTCCCGAGATTTTGATGAACGTAGGAGTAGGGGAAAGAATGAGTCGAGAAAGATAAAAGAAAAGAAAAGAGTTGTACAAACCGAGCAGGAATTGTTTGTACTTGTTCCAGATACTTGGTCTCATTTGTTTATATCTCATTACTTACAAGTAATGGCGTCCCAATCCTTGTAAGCAAGAGCTTATAAATTCATGATCCATTCGATTCATAACTTTCTTCTTAAAATGAAAAGGCGTCCTAATTCATTTTATAGAATAGTCATCATTGTTGGGTTTATAGATCT
>LBNU01002034.1:36492-69104 GCA_014162995.1 Artemisia annua | reverse complement strand
TGAATTTGTGACTTTTGATGATATTCTTCAAGCTTTCGACATGACCAAATAGTCCGCCCGAGCCAATGGCGAGGCGTGAAGTTCAGGGTTTGGCCAAGCAGCTTGATTCGTTCATAATGCTAGATTGTTCGTTCCCTTCCGGTTTTATAACAAGTGCAGCATTTAATTTTGTTTCTTCAGACAAATGTATATATAGTTGGTATAGAGGATATAGTTATGATCACGAGGGTAGTGAAATTAGTAAAATGGATCTTCATGGTTTGGAAATTCGAATTAGTAAAATGGAAGACATGCACTAATTAAACTGGGACACCTATTCGTAAAAATGAAAAGCAAAATGTCTTACCTCTCACTTATGCTTTTGTTTGCATTATCAGACTAGTTTAATTTATATCACTTATAATTTTTTTGACCAATTTAAATTTCAGGTAACAAGTTGGTACATTGATGATGATACGCTGTTATTATACACCCTTCAAATACTAATATGTAAACTTTATCATACCGAATAGTAATATGATGTAACTACTGTTTTACATTTTATTAATTTGTCACCGTAATGACATTTTCATGAAAAAGCATTTATCGCCGGTAAGTGGAACGACTCATACGCCGTCTCAAGAACCATGATAACGACATTGTACATTAGAATACATGTTTTATGTTTATAATCACGGAGAGGAGACATATAACAAATTCTTTTATAAGTATGATAATTTTAAATTTTAATTCTTGTATGATAAAAAGAATTGAAATTAAGGTTCGCTCNATTAGAATACATGTTTTATGTTTATAATCACGGAGAGGAGACATATAGCAAATTCTTTTATAAGTATGATAATTTTAAATTTTAATTCTTGTATGATAAAAAGAATTGAAATTATGGTTCGCTCTCCGCTTTCAATATAAACGTGTAACATATGGCTCAATTATTTAAATTGACTTTTTTGATCCATTGTCTAAATTAATATCACATATCATGTATGATAAAGGTTCGGTACTATGTAGGCTGTTCACGGGGATGTTCGGTTGAAAATTTTGACTATCCTTCACGGAGCGGATAGTTTATTTTACTACTAGTATATGATACCGAACCGTGCTATACAGGTAACTGGACATGCGGATACCCAAAATGAGCGGTTACCCGCGATTCGAGTCACTAATTAATCATTTTAAACAATCAATCGAATCGAACCGGATGAAATAATATAATCTAAGAACGTAAAATGTTTTGTAGTTTAATTAAGCAACACTGAAAAGATGAAAGTCATAAAGTAAAGTTGTTTCGTCATAATAAAAACATTCAAAAGTCTAATATAATAAGAAAATATGTTTTTGTGAAAAGGAGAATTTATATATAATCACAAGAGTTACAAGCCCCTTAATATGTCATGGACAAGCACAAACAAAGCCTAAGTCCATGCATACTTAACAAGAAGCTCAAAATTAAAACTGCTTACTAGACAAAAGCATTCTAACTAGTTTATACAACTCAATTCACAAACAAATACCGAAAGTATACAAGATCCTTACTGAAGTTTCATTCTTTATTTCTATGTTGTACTCGTTCTTTGCACCTTCATATTCCATTTCAATTCCACTTCTTTCACAACCCTTGAATCTTTAACCTTGAAATTCATCATTTTCAACTTTATAGTCTCTTTGATAATATGCAGGATTGTTGTCTCATCCCTTTTTACTCCCCTGAACAACCTTGCACTCCTTTCTTGCCAACCACAACACCACACACTAACCTTCTCAATATACTCATTATTGTTATTGGTAGCCAATTTAGCGATCTCTTCAACTGCCATACTTCAACTGTAAGAGAATATTCTATTAAGTAATTGATGCATCTCAGTCCAAACTACACTAGAATATAGGCAGGTGAAAAATAAGTGATTGTGTGAGGCAGGGAATAGATTGCACAATGCACATTTCATCATTTCATTAGGCTTCCATATTGCAATCTTGTCATAGGTCATTAGTCTATTTTGGACTACCATCAAAAGAACAAATGCATGTCTTGGTATACACTGTGAAAACTATACCAATAGTCTCCATACCACTTTTGCTTCATTGTTGCACATATCTTTCCAATTTTTTTTACTGTAAATTTGGTCACTTTACCTTTTCTAGTCACCCACACAATCTCATCATTCTTCTCATCTTGCAGAGTATGGACTTAAATCTGCCGCAACACAGAATATCTATCATACCATTCTTCTGGCCAACACAACCTTCCATCATGAATTAGTTCAGCAACAGTACAACTATTACTTAACCTTGCTTCATAAATCTCTCTTGTTGTAACATATTCACTAAGTGGACTCTCTATGCACCATTTACCATGCCAAGCAACTGAACCCCCATTTCCCAATTTATACAACACATGTTGTTTGACATTATCTAGATCTCTTAAATTCAATTCTTCCAACCCATACTACAATTTACTATCAATTTGAATTTCTGAGATGCTCCAGCCTTTCAACGTTTCCACATGTATCCATTTTACCCATAATGTATCCTTCTTGGTTGCTACATTCCATAGATGTTTCATTAGTAAGACCTCATTCCATACTTATAGATTATTTAACACCCCGTGCCCGCTTTGAAAAAAATATAAACTTTTACACATAAACGAATTTACTTTGACGGACCCTTTGTTACTCTTTTAACCATTAATGAAAATCTCTTATCATTTCAGACCTTGAAACAATTTTTAAACGAAACTAGAGTCAATTACCTTCGAAATGAGGTGTGGCGCGACCCGTGACGACTTACGGTTTAAAAGACATGAAATTCCAAAAATGACCAAAAACTGAAATTCTTTTATTTATTTTCTGATGAGAGCATATGGCCATATGCTGAAATTCGATACGGCCATATGCCCCTTTACAAAGTCCTTGAAGCAACCATATGGCCATATGCTGAAATATGCATATGGTCATATACCCACTGCAGAAATTTTTTACATAAAAATATACTTGCTCAATTTCCGGAAAACCAACTCCAAGACTCGTTAACCCACGAAACTTTCCAGATTTTATAAACACATCATAAACATCATTTCATTCAATAACATCACCCAATTGACACTTTGAAATGGTACTTTACAAATAGATGTATAATATACCCGTTTTGACCCATTTCACAACCAACGACCTTTAATGCTTCCATATTACACCAAACTTTCCAAAAACCTTTAACATAACATAAATAACCATTTCCATAACCGTTCAACCCGTTTACAACCCAAAATGGGTATATTCACGCTTATGCCAAACACCCCTTTAACTTTTACCCTAAACACTTAAAACACATTTTAGCATACCAAATGACTACCAATTCATCATACTAATCTTGACACACGTTTTGACACTTATTTACCCATTACAAACCATTAAATGACTCACGGGGGTACAAACTTGACATATGAGCTCGGTATCTATCTAAGCTCCTACTTGCAATCTTTTAGCTTTCTACCTTTCACATAACCAAGCCTTAACCTTAATCCAAGCCATTGCATATCAAATGAACCTACAAAACATTGCAACATTAAACCGTAAGCATGAATGCTTGGTAAGTATAACTATTACAACATGATATCATAATTCATTCACACATCATACATTATATCCATCAAACCATTACAACATTAACATTAACACATACCTTAGTCACTTAAGCCTCATGTTCTACATCATTAACATCTAAACATACTTTCCTTTTCACATCCTTTCCAAGCTAGGCCATACTAACCTTATATCCATTTTCACACAAGCACATACATTCCAAATCCCTTCTTAATCTTAACATATAAACACATAACGCATAATATAATGAAATCATTACAATCTCATCTTATAACCGGTTTACTTACCTTAGCTTCCAAAGCTAAGTCTATCAAGAACATCCTCATCATCATCATCACTACCTTTCATCATCATCATCATCAAACCTATTGTTACATAATCAACATCATCATTAACAAGGGTTTATATAACTCATTAAAAGCTTACCCATCATCCTTTCTATATCATCATATGATCATACTTTGATCATATGATGAAAACCCACTTAAACCATAAACCTTTACCTCATAATCATCATTAACTTAAGATTAGGGATACTTACTTGTGGTGATCTTTGCTATGGCTTAACCCTTAGCTTTGGGACCTCAAACCTTTCATCGATTAATCATCAAACTTCATCTTCTTTCCCTCCTCTTCTCTCATAATCGTACCTCACACACACTCTCCACACTTCTCCATCTCTCTAGAATCCTCCACCACAAACCATATACTTGCACAAGATTGGCTTAGGGCAAGAATGATCCCTCAAGTCCCGTTTCTACTACTTAGGCCACACCTCATATAATAACACATTTCATACTTGGCAACTTAGGTCCTTGAATTCTATTTCCGTTCTAATTGTGACACATAATACTTTCTATAACCATAAACACATTCTTTGACTATCGGGTTTGACTTTCACGTAACATTCGTTGACTAGCCAATCACGTTAAACCTTAGTCAATTTCATCTGGGGTGGGGCCTATTTGTATCCGGGATACGGGTGTTACAATTCTATCCCCCTTATTTAGATTTCGTCCCCGAAATCTCTTGTCTATACTAACCAAGACGTAGTCCCATCTTACTCCCGTTCTTAGCACTTTCCGTTCTTCATCCCTTTTTGGTGGCAACGATCTAAGTGATCTTGCAATTCAAGGTCCACTATACGCAAATCATACCCTTAACTCATTCTATTTCTCGCTTAGCTTTTCTAATCTTTCGTTTCTTCTCAATCATTATGTCATTCAAGACACAATCCTTGCCACTAATGTATACCATTAAACCATTTCTACGTCTATCACATAACCTACTAACTTGTTCCATTCTAACTTCCCCGTCAAGGACTATGTATCACTTGAACATTACACACCATCTTAACTTTCATAAGTCAATTATTTATTAACTTTCTACTTTTACCGTAACCTTTTTACTATTCCGTTAGCATTTTACTACACATTACGTATGCCCTTACTTCTTTCAATAATTTCCGTTCGCATTATGACTACTACGGTCTTTTCTTACATTACAACAAGTCACAAGACATTCGTAACATTTGCTTTACATTCCTTTAATCGTTTCAACTTTACCCCTTAGGCTCCTAAGTTATAAGTTCTCAGGACATCTTCCACCTAAGATCAATATCCAACTTAGTTTCTATCCACCTATCTTATTTCCTTAGGACTTCTAACATTCCTAGACTCCCATTTCTACCCTTTCACCCTACTCATGCCATGTCGGAAACACATAAGCCCACTCATTTACACTTCCTCATTTACATGGAAAGACGTCTCAATTGATGTAAATCAAGAAAAATAAACTCATGATTCGGAGATTCATAACTTCTTTATTTAAATGAAAAGGCGTCCCAATCCATTTGAATAAAGAAATTATAAATCATCCTACTTACACACTTCCGGCATAACACTTGTACCCCTTTCATTTCATTTTAGCTTTTAACCTCTTCGTTCTTTTTACATTTTATGACACCCTTTTAACTTTTTAGACTTGGATCCATTCCGTTACCACATTCGCTTTGGGGATATTTTTATATGCCAAAGATGTAGGCAACCCCATTGCCGATGAAGGCAATACGTCTCATCCCGAAGGATCTTTAACATATCCCGAAGGATCATTAACCATTTATCCCGAAAGATCATTAACCATTTATCCCGAAGGATTCTTTAACATTCATTAGCTTGGCCATCCCGAAGGATACCATCTTTAACCTTACAAATTTAACTTTGGATCCAAGTCTTTAACATTTAACACACACATCATCTTATCCATTTTATTTAGTTTAAGCAAGCATCATAGGGCATATGAAACCTGCTTATCATATTCACATATTTCTATATAATTACGCTTCTCACTTTAACTTACATTCTTTAACCCACGTTAAACATTTCCGACACCTTTACCATTACCCCTTTAGTCTACCCGATTCTTTCCATATTTAACCTTACATAGGTTATCAATTATAACATATTCATTACCATCCGTTTATCCTTCTTTCATGTTTTAAACATTAACTCATTCATTAGCATCGTTCATTTATCTTACACATTTTAAATAGGTTTCATTATCCCACACTTCCGTTATAATAATATTCACCGCTAATGGGGCACATTGGCTGTGACATAATATTCAAGGCAACACCTTAACCTCATACACACGCATCTCATTCTCAGTTACATTCTTAACTTATCGCATTTAACTTTTAGCATTTAAACTTTTTCGTTCAATTCATCCTTTACATACCAACACACTTTATCACTACTTCACGTTCACACTTAAATTTCAAGTACTTTACCTTACCGTTAACCCGTCTCTATACCATCAGTCTTTAGTCACTAAATATAATGAGACCATATGTTGGTCACATTTCATGCCATCATTCCCTAACCTCATTCTTTAACCTTCAAGTCATTAAACACTTAATCATTAGTTCGTTAGTTTCATCTTGTTTTTTTACGCTATACCTTAGTATGTTTAATATCATTACGATCCACACTTAAAGCGTCATTACTTAATTCACTTGCTAGCCCATCTCTAATACCACTTACCATTCCTACTCATATTCCATTACCGTTACTCTAACATACATTCGTATAATCACAATATAATCACCGGCACCAACCAAGGTACACGGCTAACAAAATCATTTAAACAATTCAAGTCCTCCACAGACTTACATCACATACACATTAAAACTTTAAAACACATTCATTATACTTACTAACTTGAATTCACATAACGCATCACACATTCCTCCTTCTAACTTACACATTTATCTTACGCATTTCTTATACTTACGTTCAACACTTCTATGGTTTAAGACTAGCCAACCTAAGTGAAAACCTATTCACTTAAACCTGGCTCTGATACCAATTTGTTACACCCCGTGCCCGCTTTGACCAAAAATATAAACTTTTACGCATAAACGAATTTACTTTGACGGACCCTTTGTTACTCTTTTAACTATTAACAAAAATCTATATCATTTCAGACCTTGAAACCATTTTTAAACGAAACTAGACTCAATTACCTTCGAAATGACGAGTGGCGCGACCCGTGACGACTTACGGTTTAAAAGACATGAAATTCCAAAAATGACCAAAAACTGAAATTCTTTTATTTATTTTATGATGAGAGCATATGGCCATATGTTGAAATTCGATATGGCCATATGCCCCTTTACAAAATCCCTAAAGCAACCATATGGCCATATGCTGAAATATGCATATGGTCATATACCTACTGCAGAAATTTTTTACATAAAAATATACTTGCTCAATTTCCGGAAAACCAACTTCCAAAACTCGTTAACCCACGAAACTTTCCAGATTTTATAAACACATCATAAACATCATTTCACTCAATAACATCACCCAATTGACACTTCGGAATGGTACTTTACAAATAGATGTATAATATACCCGTTTTGACCAATTTCACAACCAACGACCTTTAATGCTTCCATATTACACCAAACTTTCCAAAAACCTTTAACATAACATAAATAACCATTTTCACCGTTCAACCCGTTTACAACCCAAAATGGGTATATTCACACTTATGCCAAACATCCCTTTAACTTTTAACATAAACACTTAAAACACACTTTAGCATACCAAATGACTACCAATTCATCATACCAATCTTGACACACGTTTTGACACTTATTTACCCATTACAAACCATTAAATGACTTACGGGGGTACAAACTTGACATATGAGCTCGGTATCTATCTAAGCTCCTACTTACTTGCAATCTTTTAGCTTTCTACCTTTCACATAACCAAACCTTAACCTTAATCCAAGCCATTGCTTATCAAATGAACCTACAAAACATTGCAACATTAAACCGTAAGCATGAATGCTTAGTAAGTAAAACGATTACAACATGATATCATAATTCATTCACACATCATATATTATATCCATCAAACCATTACAACATTAACATTAACACATACCTTAGCCACTTAAGCCTCATGTTCTACATCATTAACATCTAAACATANTTGACACACGTTTTGACACTTATTTACCCATTACAAACCATTAAATGACTCACGGGGGTACAAACTTGACATATGAGCTCGGTATCTATCTAAGCTCCTACTTACTTGCAATCTTTTAGCTTTCTACCTTTCACATAACCAAACCTTAACCTTAATCCAAGCCATTGCTTATCAAATGAACCTACAAAACATTGCAACATTAAACCGTAAGCATGAATGCTTAGTAAGTAAAACGATTACAACATGATATCATAATTCATTCACACATCATACATTATATCCATCAAACCATTACAACATTAACATTAACACATACCTTAGTCACTTAAGCCTCATGTTCTACATCATTAACATCTAAACATACTTTCCTTTTCACATCCTTTCCAAGCTAGGCCATACTAACCTTATATCCATTTTCACACAAGCACATACATTCCAAATCCCTTTTTAATCTTAACATATAAACACATAACGCATAATATAATGAAATCATTACAATCTCATCTTATAACCGGTTTACTTACCTTAGCTTCCAAAGCTAAGTCTATCAAGGACATCCTCATCATCATCATCACTACCTTTCATCATCGTCATCATCAAACCTATTGTTACATAATCAACATCATCATCAACAAGGGTTTATATAACCCATTAAAAGCTTACCCATCATCCTTTCTATATCATCATATGATCATACTTTGATCATATGATGAAAACCCACTTAAACCATAAACATTTACCTCATAATCATCATTAACTTAAGATTAGGGATACTTACTTGTGGTGATCTTTGCTATGGCTTAACCCTTAGCTTTGAGACCTCAAACCTTTCATCGATTAATCATCAAACTTCATCTTCTTTCCCTCCTCTTCTCTTATAACCGTATCTCACACACACTCTCCACACTTCTCCATCTCTCTAGAATCCTCCACCACAAACCATATACTTGCACAAGATTGGCTTAGGTCAAGAATGATCCCTCAAGTCCTGTTTCTACTACTTAGGACACACCTCATATAATAACACATTTCATACTTGGCAACTTAGGTCCTTGAATTCTATTTCCCTTTTAATTGTGACACATAATACTTTCTATAACACTAAACACATTCTTTGACTATCGGGTTTGACTTTCACGTAACATTCGTTGACTAGGCAATCACGTTAAACCTTATTCAATTTCATCTAGGGTGGGGCCTATTTGTATCCGGGATACGCGGGTGTTACATATTCAAACCTAAACCTCCCTGATCCTTTGGCTTACATATCATAAACCAAAGACACTTTTGCTTTATCATTAGTCAAATATCCTTGACACCACAAGGGCCCTTTTTGCAGCTTGTTAATATTATAAATGACAGACCATGGTAAAATAAATATTGATTCACACTATATTTGCATTGAAGATAGGTTGGATGCAATAAACTATAATCGCCCTGCACCAGGAGAATGCTCTGTTCCTCCAATCCATCATCTTTGCTTTGACTTCTTCCACTAAGGGTTTACAATATTTTACGCTTAGTTGTTTGGAAATAAGTGGAACTGCTAAGTATCTCACATGTAATCTTCCAACAAAAAAATGGATGATATGTAGGATACCACTTTGTTATGGAATTGAAAGACCCCCAAAGATTATAGTGCTCTTCTACATATTTGGTTTAGACAAGAAAAACCAGTAAATTCATCCAAGGTTTTCTTAATAACGCTAAGAGAATTATTGTTACCATTACAAAACACTAATAGATCATCATCAAAATAAAGATGACTAATCTTTAGTTTTTTGCAACCATAGTGATATCTAAACTCCTAAACTTCTCCTCTTTTCTTATTCATAAATAGAGTGAAACCTCCATAACTAACAAATAAGGGGAAATAGGTTCCCCATGTCTGAGACATCTTTTTCATTAAAGTACCCAACCCTCTCTCCATTTATACTTATTGAGAATTTGGTAGTTGTCACACAGGTCATAATCCAACTGACCATATTCTTATAAAACCTAAATTGTTCTAAGGTTGTTTTTAGAAAAATCCTTATTTATGGTATTACATGCGTTTTGGAAATCAATCTTAAATGAGCATTTTTTTCACCTTTTGTTTCCTATTGTACCCTCTAAATAACTCTTGGGATAACAAGATGTTATAAGTTATTTGCCTCCCATTAATAAAAGCACTTTTGTTCTCATTAACCAATTTCCAAAGTACTACTTTAATCCTATTAGTTGTGACTATGCTAGAGCATTTATACAAGATATTGCAACATGTAATAGGTCTAAAGTATGATACTTTATTTGGTGTAGGGATTTTAGGAAGAAGAGAAATTAATATAGCATTTCTTCTCCTAGCAACTTTCCAATTTAGAAAATTCTTTATTTGCAAAGTAAACTTCCTTTTCAACTATACTCTGAGTAGTCAACAATTTTGATGTAAACCTATCTCCTAGCGCTTTAGTATCCTCTATATCAAACATAGCAACTTTAATGTCCTCATCGCTAACAATTTTAACCATGGTCAGTGCTTGTTCATTTTTCATCTTATTGGTAAATGTCCTTTATAATTTTGTGAACACTGTGTTTCTATCACCCTCCTTCAACCAATCTATTTTAGCTTTCTGTAATAGCAGATTCTCTTCATCTCTAACAGCTTCATTATACTCTTGCAACATAAGACAACTTTGGTTTTTTTATCTCTTCATTATGGAGATCTCTATCCACCTCAGCTTGTATTTCTTTCACTTTGCCTCTAAGAATTACAAACCTTTCATAAACAGTGTCTTTCTTCCAACTCAGTTGATTCAACTTTGTTTTAAGAGACTTCATTTTCTTTACCACTTTAAAGATGTTGTACCCCTCAACCTCTTTATTCCATTCTTCCGTTATAAGTGAGCATAATTCCTCCTTCTCAGTAATGAAATTAGAGAATCTAAATACCCTTTCATTCATTTGCAAACCATTAGGGTATCTAAGAGAACTAGTGAATGATCAGGTAGGAGATAGGGAAGAAATACTCCACGAGCTTGTGGGTACTTGTCCAAAAAGCTATCATTAACCATTACCCTATCCAACTTCTTCAATGTCTTACAATTACGATTCCTCAAGCTATTTGTCCATGTAAATAGGAATCCTGAGTTTAGTATATCTCTATTTTAATCTCAACAACACAGTCTTTGAATTGAATCATATCATTAGAATATATAGAACTACCAATTGAATGTTCATTCACACTCAAAGAATAACTCATGGCATAACATTAGCTTTTATCTTATGAGCACCTAAATCATTCCACACTTTTTCCCCTTCACTGCTAGAATTAATAGCATATATCACTATGCAGAAAAACTTTGTTTTTTGACTCACTGTTTCTACTAGAAAGAACATGTTCTGTTTTGACTTTGCTAACAGCCAAATGTTAACCATATTTTGATTCTACCCAACCATAACCCTACATCGTTTATTTTTATCTTCTCCATTAGTAACATACTCCCAGTTACCAGAGATGCTATTACCTACCTTCTTTATTCTATTATATTTGACATGAGTTTCAAAGATTGTGTTGCAGATTCTCTTCATATATGAACTTTTTAACCTCTTTTTGGTGATCAGAGGTAATCATTCCTCTGATAGCCACTTTTTCTCTCTCTATTTTTTCCTCCTTTCTCTCTATTTTTTTTACTACAACTTCTCTCTTCTCTGTTTTTCCTCACTATATGGCAATATTTTCATTAGAAATGAAAATATGGAAATATTTTCATTAATTTTTAAACAGAAATTATCCAATTTATAATATTCAAATGGGATGAATATTAAAAGATAATTAACGACAACAGACAAAACACAAACCCTTTAGGGTTGTGTTAGTCGTTCATCCCCTTAAGGGGGTATAGTGTGACTTCTTGTCAAACTAGGAAACTTGTTCCACAAGTTTAGGGATGAATCCTAATCCTTCTAGGACTTTCTTTTGTATCCTATAAATACAAAGAGAACTATAGGGATTCATTCACTCCTCACCATTTCCTAAAATCGAAATCCTCACGCTTCCTCCTTCAAATTCGGTCGATCAAAGGGTTTGACACACCCTTTGAATATAAGCATGATGAAAAGATACTTGAAATGTTTAGCTACATTATTAGGTCACCAAAAACGTAGGCCATAACTTTGAGTCTAGCTATAAGACTCGTTAATAAAGAAAAGCACTTCTTGGGAGGCAACCCAAGCTTTTTCTTTTTTTATTGTTTGTTTGTTTGTTTTTATTTTGTTTGATGTCATATATATGCTTCATCTTTATTGTTTATCTTTCATGTTTAAAATAAATTTATGAAAATGCTTTATTTTATTTTTAACCTCGTCTTAATTGCATATAAATGTATTTTACAAAAAGATAAGTGTAGGGAAGATTATATTTGTTTAAAAGAACAAATTCGAACACGAAAGATAACAATGAATGATTAGCATATATTTGTGTATTTGTTTGAGTCGAATGCTTGTATCGAGTCATAATGAATGTTTTGCAGAATTTCATGTTTTAATAATTAGATTTTTCAAGAAATTTTCCAGAAACAAAACGTAAAAATACTGTCAGGGTCAATCATGACTGCGTCAGGCACTGTAGCAGCACAATTTTCCAGATTTTGGTTTTTCTGTCGGAACTCAATTTTTGAAAATTTACATAATTTTTAAATTTCCATGATTCTGTAAACATTTATTTTGCAAGCATTATATCTTACTTGCTTTCAAAGAGTTATTTTTATTAGGATTTAAGCTGTTTAATAACCACATACTTTCTCAAATTTACCCATATGGTAAGTGTACTAAATTTATTATTTGTATCATACATACACTTTTTATTTAGTGTTAATATGGTATGTGTACTTAATTTATTGTTTTTATCATACCTACACTTTTTAGTTCGTGTTAATATGGTATGTTTCATCACATAAATCTGCATCGTTAGTCCTTTATGCTAACGACCGTTAGTAAATAACTTAAAACTTGTTTTTCTTACGTTTTTGTCCATTTTGCACGTTTTTGTCCGTTTTTACACGTTTTCAACCGTTTTTGTACGTTTTCATCCGTTTTTGCACGTTTTCGATTGATTTTACATGTTTTCATCTGTTTTTGCACGTTTTCGCCCGTTTTCGCATGTTTTCGTTTGTTTTTGCACGTTTTAATCCGTGTTTACACGCTTTTGTCTGTTTTTGCATGTTTTCGTCCATCTTTTGTCACTTTTTCGCCCGCTTTTACATGTTTTCATCCGTTTTTGCACGTTTTCGATCAACTTTACACATTTTCATTTGTTTTTGTATGTTTTCGTCCGGTTTTGCATGTTTCCATTCGTTTTTGCATGTTTTCATTCGTTTTTGCACGTTTTAATCTGTTTTTACATATTTTCATCCGTTTTTGCATGTTTTTGTATTTTTTTCACGTTTTAGTCCGTTTTTATACGTTTTCAACCGTGCTTATACGTTTTCGTCCATTTTTACATGTTTTCGCTCATTTTTGCA
The DNA here is from genome assembly GCA_014162995.1 of Artemisia annua. Lineage (NCBI taxonomy): Eukaryota > Viridiplantae > Streptophyta > Magnoliopsida > Asterales > Asteraceae > Artemisia > Artemisia annua. The sequence continues at coordinate 55,508 of LBNU01002034.1, read as the reverse complement.
CGTTTTTATCTGTTTTTATACGCTTACATCCGCTTTTATATGGATGAAAACTTGTAAAAAATGGACAAAAACATGTAAAAACAAAATAAAACGTGTAAAAATGGACGAATGTGTTAAAACGGATGAAAATGTGCAAAAATAGATGAAAACGTGTAAAAACGATCAACAACGTGCAAAAATAGATGAAATCGTGTAAAAGTGGTTGAAAACATGTAAAAACGGACGAAAACATGCAAAAACGGATGAAAACGTGTAAAAACGGTTGAAAACGTGAAAAAACGGACAAAAACGTGCAAAAACGGATGAAAACATGTAAAAACGGATAAAAATATGCAAAAATGGACGAAAACGTGCATAAAACGGACGAAAACGTAAGAAAACCAAATTTTAAGTTATTAACTAATGGTCGTTAGCATAAAGGACTAATGATGCAAATTTATGTGAAGAAACGTACCATATTAACACGAAATAAAAAGTGCAGGTATGATACAAACAATAAATTAAGTACATGTACCATATTAACACGAAATAAAAAGTGTAGGTATGATATAAACAATAAATTTAGCACATGTACCACATGAGTAAATTTGAGAAAGAGTGTGACTATTAAATGGCTTAAACCCTTTTTATTATATATAATAGCATTTGGAAACTACCGCTGTAGGATACTTAATAACTTATATCATATATGGTTCTTTGTGGTTATGGATCTAATAAAGAAGAAGAAAGAAAGAAGATGAAGTTTAGAGAGAGAGAGAGAGAGAGAGAGAAAGAGAGAGAGATAGAGAGAGAGAGAGAGAGAGAGAGAGAGGGGAACCTTAGAGAGAGAGAGTGAAACCAAAAAAAGAAAAATAGATTAGGAAGGCTCACCCTCTCCAAGGATGGAGAGGGTATTTATATGTACATGGGTTTTTGCCACTTGGGCTGCGGATCAGGTATACAGTGGGTAAAGACCCGTCCTTCTTCCGCGAATACTAACTACTTCTATTCTACGTTTTACTAACTATTGTAACTACTACGAGCTAAAAAAATGCTTAATCATATCTGGGGTGACCGAATCTTTTTTATACAAAAATCGTATTCCTAACAATCTCCCCCTAAGGGAGGTCACCCCTGGAAATAAATCTTGAATTCTTGCATTGAGATCTCTGTAGATTCTTTTGTAGCTTGTAGTTGTTGATTCTTCATTGATAATCGACTCAAGATGCTTCCTTGATGTATATGATGATCTTTGACTTTGCTCTTCGCTCTTCATCCAAATAATTAGCTTCAAGTCATCTTTGAGTGAATGTGTCTCTTTGTGATGTTGTGATTGTCTTTGTGTTGTCATGCTTACACTTTTCTGGATCATGATCTTCTGCATCAGAGTTGTGGAAGCATAGTTGAAGTCCATTCCTTGATCATGATGTCTTTATATTTGTGGTTGAAGTGTAAGCATGAGATGATGAATCTGCATCTTTTCAGCAATCGGCATCAATCGTCGGTTTCTTTATCTCAGGTGTGAATACGCCTTTCCAACATGCCCATACATCTTTGTTAAGTAGATCTTCACGGTTGAAAAGTTCTGACGACTCCTTGTAGATGTTGGTATGAGCATGTGGAACTTGAGTGATGGTGGTGAACATGGTAAGTTTGGTATGTTGAGCTGCATAAAACTTGGTTAGTAATAAACATACCGGCACTTACAAGTTCGGACTTCGAGATCATCAACAGCATAGTGTGAAGACTTTCTCTAATCCTTACCAAGGCCGTTCCTAATCGGATGCCCCCGAAAGGGCTTTCACTGACATACCGAAGTACACCAACGATTAGGTGAGTCGCTGGAGATCACCCCACGACTGTAGACCTTTTGGAACACCACCGAACACACTAAGCGTAACCCACAAGAGATTACCGAAGTGACCTGCTGTCAGGGCTGTTTGATGTTGACCCTGGCAGGAGTTTCCACTCAATCACTGGGAAATACTTATGTATATTCCCTCATAAGTGTTCTCGGCAGATTGCTAAGATCTGCGTAGGACTCAAAATATTACATCTGGTGTCCTTAATGTTGAACAACCAGTGTAGAAGTATCAAGTGTTCCTATGAGATCTTTTGATGCATCTCTTGGCTCTAGACTCGATAAGTGCACATTGGTTATCCTATTCGGAGACTAGGGAGGGGTCTCCTGTTTCAATATCAACTAGCTCTAAGAGACTAGTCGATAGTTTACACCGGTTCCCCGTGAGAATGAAACAAGCTCTTTTAAGAGAACTTGAGTGGCTGGGAGGTTTAGTGCAGTGCGTCACTGGGTCCATGACGTCTTTATCTTCAATACCGATGTTACCTTGGTAACAATCAGTAGCATATGAATTGAACCCGGTTTCTGCCCTAAGGTTGAATAATTGGAGGGCTATTTCTTTTCACCCTTTCTCAATTCATTTCTTTTTAATTCTTCAACCCCTTCAGTGCTTACCGAGACTTCATTTACTAGAACCTTGTTGGGTTTGTTCCAGTCCTAGCTCAGTCTCAGTCGGCACTCTTCCCTTTCTCACTTTTCTCCTTTTTTCAATCATTCCTAAGGACTTCTAATCTATCTATTGGATTGTCCCTGGGAAGATCCCTCCGGTTCTGGTGGATCATGGGAACATATACCTAACCTAACCATCCTTATAACTCCATGCATTAAATTAAAGTGGTCGGTCTTTTGGTATTTTTCCACATTCGCCATATAACCAAAATCATTGAAAATTCTCTCAAGGTGTTTATGATAAAGAAACACATTTTTGTTAACACCTTGAGAGTTTTATCATTTTTCAAATGCTCCCCCTTAACATGTGCTTATAGGAAGAAAGAAATTTGCACATGTCGGGGTGAGTTGCACTTATTTGAATTGATCGGCTCTTAATAGACATATACCCGAGGGACACGTTTACGTTGCTTAGTTAAAGGGATCCATTATCAGCTTTTAGGTGATAACTAGCCCTAATAACTAACTTGAAGTTGTTAACATTCCTTAAAAAGGAAGTCAGACCCGTCAAAGTATATATCTAAGAAGAGTTTCTCGAAAACGGTACTTTCTACTTTGACCAGTCCTCTTCGAAACACGTTTACATCACTGGTAAACCAGCTTGAAATTATTACCCGGCCAGGACTTGTCTTTTCGATTCACGACTTTTCATGTTTCGTCAATTCATGAGTCAAATCTGAGTCGTAATCAATTCACGGTTTCTACTTATTATTTTAAAAACACGTGAAAGACTCCTAGCCACTTGCTCCCCCTCAATATGTGCACATTGATTGAATCAATCTTGAAAGTTTTTAAAACTTTGGCACATACGGGTAAGCTTTCATTCGAGATCATTTAATCATCATTTTTTAATCATTTGCTCCCCCTTAATATGTGCTTTGATTAAAATTCAAAATCTTTAAAATTTTAGCACATACGGGAGGGCGAACCTTTTAAGTCCAAAACATCTTTTTAAGTCCAAAAACATCACATTTAAATCAGTTTTCATATTTAAATCACATTCTCTCCCCCGATCATAAAATTTCAAATCTTTTGAGATTTTGTGATCCCAATTGATTTAAATGATTTTCGAAGAAACTTTGGAGAGAAATGTGATAAAATTTTAAACGTTTACTGATTTTGAGACACTTTTTGAATTTCACTGTTGCTGGTGCACAAAGCTTTTAAAGGAGCAGAAATTTTGAGCAAATAAGCTCCCCCTCAATTAATGACCCGTTTTTAATTTTAACGTTTAATAGCCATTAATGTGAGCGGTATCGTATTTGAGAAAATTTAAGTCCGATAGCCACCTTGTAAACCACAAAATCTCTTTTGAAGAATTTTAGAAGAAAGAGATTTTGGGAAAAGAAGACTTCTCTTCTTTTACTAGAAAGGTTGCACTGAAGCGTACAACATTTCAGATTATCCGCACACAGTGAAAAACATGGTGACGAGTTTTCCACAGATTTTGAAAACCGGGTTGCTATCTGAAGTAATAGCAAGCCATAATTTTACTAACGGGTTACAGTCTGAAATAACTGCAAGCCATATAAGGCATGTTTTGAAAACATTTTGAACTTCTGATCGAACTTCGTTTAAAAACCCGTGTCATTATTGAATGACATTTCTAGGACCGTAAATGTTATCGATGCCAGAAGACATGCCCTTAAAAAAAAACTATTTTTGGTATTTTCTATTTTTCTGATTTTTATGGTTTTTANTAAGGCATGTTTTGAAAACATTTTGAACTTCTGATCGAACTTCGTTTAAAAACCCGTGTCATTATTGAATGACATTTCTAGGACCGTAAATGTTATCGATGCCAGAAGACATGCCCTTAAAAAAAAACTATTTTTGGTATTTTCTATTTTTCTGATTTTTATGGTTTTTATAGGTTTTATATTTTTGTATTTTTCTTTTAAGGGTTTTATATTATATAAAAGGATATTTGAAGCGAATCCATTACTCCTCATTCTCTTCCTGAAGACTTTTGAGTGTTACTGGCATGAGATTCTCCACACCAAGTTGCTTGAGAATAACTCGAACCCGTTCTCTAGGAAGTGCCTTAGTGAAGAAATCTGCCAGCTGAAACTCAGTCTTCGCGAAGTGAAGTACCACCACACCACTGGAGAACTTTTGATGATATCCCTTAGCAGCAGCCCTTGCCTTGTATTCAGAACGTCATCATGCTCATCAGATTTCACTTTATGGATCCATCTAGGAGCTATAATCATTGCACAGTCTGGAGATGGTGCCAATTCCCATACTTAAAGTTGATAGAATTCATGTCTTTCTTCTTGTATCGCATTAAACCAACATTCGTCTGATAAGACAATCTTAAAATCTTTAGGCTCGACTTTGGATAGTATGGAATTATGAAAGCACCACAAGGCATGTGTGTTCAGATCACTTCGTGTGGACACCGGTTGAGAAGGATTCCCGTTATAGTGAAGATCATGTGGTTGTGGGTAGGAAAATGATGTGCTTGTGTAAATATCTCCTAAAGAAGAAGCCTTTAGATGAAGATTCAGGAGTAAATGTGTTTTAGAAAAGAGCAACACCAGGTGGAGCAGATGGATTTACTTCAAACGAATCATCGACTGCAGTGCCTTGATGTACGGAAGGAGATTGAAAGTATGATGATGTTGATGAATGAATTGCTGATGGAGCGTCTTGAGCTGTTGAAACAGGACAAGATGAACCATTTTGGATCGTTTGGAACATGAGCTGCGATGGATGGTGGTACCGGTGTATCACCAATTGGCGGCTCAAAGTATTCATCAACCATTTGATTAGCCAAGATCTCCAAATCCTTATCGGTAGATGGTACATAAGGTACATGCAGGAGTAGGATACTGTACAATAACTGAACTGGTTGGTTCAGAAGACAGAAGTTTAGACGCAGGTTCTACACTGATGTGTGCAGAAGCCATTTGCTCAGACAGCTCATAGAATGTGACGTGAATGGTTTCCAAGATTTGTCGAGTTCGTATGTCGTAGATTCGGCATCCCTTATGATCTGAAGCATATCCACCGAATAATTCAACAATCGCTTTAGCTTTTAACCTTTCCAGATCTTGATAGTCATTTTGTAGGGTATGAAGAACTCCCATGAAGGTGTTGACAGTTTTGGGTTTGTGGGTATGCTCCTTTCTTTAGCGTAGTTGACTAGCCGAACAAATAGATATGGTGTACACGGTAGTGACACGTTTGCCTTGAAGAAGATCAGCACCATCCAATTCTCTGATAAAGTAAGTGTGTTTACTGAAAGCCACTTTGAGATTGAAATTACAAAGTTGACCAACAGATAACAAGTTGTGCCCAAGTCGTTCCACGAAGTATACCCTGGAGATTACACATTCACCGAAGACACAGTCTCCATAACCCATAATTGTGTCAAACTGGTAGTTCCCGAATCTAGCTGTCCCGATAAGCTTATTCACGAAATTATCGAGCCCTGAGTGATCCCTGATTAGTTTAAGAATATGTTGACATGAGTACCAAACAGAGAGAATCAGTCGGTATGTTGAAGAAGACAGTAATCAACACCTCTTAAACTTTCACCACCAAAGCTTTTGAGGTTCCTGAAGTTGTAGATGCCATGAAATAATCTTAAGCGGGATTTTACAACTCTTGTGACTTAAACCGAGAGATCGATTCTCTCCCGGGATTTTACTAAAGTCAACAAAAGAAACCGAAATATGTGATATTCGAATAAGACTTAGAGTGAGGTCTTGGATAAGTTACAATTAGCAATAAGTGTCAAGACGTGACGAGTCAAGTTACAATAGATCCGATCATTATAAGTCAAGTTGTAAGCATTTAACTCACAACGTCAAATTACATTCAGACTAGTCGAAACGACTCAAGTCACAACAATTCACCAAACACTAATAGTTAACAAATCACTAGACACTCACAGCTGAGTTAATCACTAGGCACCACCAAATCGTCGAATTTTAGCCTCCTCATTATGAAGCTTTGGTAGCTCAGCTTTCATAGTAGAGTGCGAACTTATCAAGAAGAGTAGAAAGAAGGTCGACTTTCCGACTTCATTACGCATGGTTTTCACAGGTCTCTGGTGAAGGGGGTTCATCAACTCTACTACGTTAGTCAGAGTAATATACTTCGAGTTTTTGGACTTCGTGTGAACATGGAGAAAATAGTAGTCTTTGACAAAGAATGTAGAGAAGGGGGCACATCCACCTTATTATGTGGTTTTCTTGCTCAATCTTGTGACTAGTTCTCTGTGGTTATGACATTTAACTTCCCAGAATAACTTCAATTAGGAAGAAGTATAAAGCTCATCACGTGTACTCGTTGTGCGTTCCGATGTATGTCTCCTTCCCCTTTACTAGTTTTGATACTTCAGAATCAGCCACACATTATATGCACATACAACTTGAAATTTTGTGAGAAGAACAACATTTGCTTAGATGTATCCAGTGAGAATCAACTGCTACAGAAACACTCTCTGACTATCATTATCAACCCTTATATTCAGTCGGCTAATTCTATGATCACATTGTGAAGTAAACCCGATATTCCCAACTTGAAAATGAAGTAGAATTCCCCGTTCTTGTGACTTAAACTTGCACCAATGTATGACAAAGAGCGGTGTAGAGACTTCATGCAACATCGAATCCCTAAGTACTTTATACTCTTCAAACAACCAACCATCAAGTATAAGACGTACATCACCTCTTGATTATCGACAACTCCGTGTGAGTTGTGACACTGAATGTGATAGTTATTTTCTGGTAATAGAAAAGAAGAATTACCAAAATAACTAGATATCCAAGTCTTCGTCAATGTAGATATTTAAAGCTCGAACAAGGATCATCAAGATACTAAGTACACTCACCCGTGAAATTTCACTTTAATCTCAAATAAGTAATACCAAATAAGCACTGTGATCACTATACATTCCATTTCCAAATTCTTAGCCGACATTTTTCTTTATATTCTTGTGGTTGATTTACCGAGTGCACATTAGAAGGAACAACAATCCGTGAAGAAGGGGATTCTTCAGAGTCCGGTTTTAGGAAAGGAATACCAGAAGACGGATCATTATTCATGTGCAGCTTCATTATCATGATAGTCATCATCAACACCTTGAAGAATAACTGGAGATTGGGTTTCGTGAGTATTCTGAGAAATACTTCTAAATGATGCATCTTGATCAATGAGATTGAAGAAGGAGCTTCAGGAACTAGATGATCAACATTCGTAGAGGCTTGGAAGTATTCATCAAACATAATTCCCAGTCATCCTTAGTGAGTAGAACATTAGGTGTTGTATGAGAGTTGTATGACCATTCTTTAAACATTAATTACCATGTGGTCTATTCGAGCAAGGATAAGTAGATCCACTTGAAGATTGTACGAACATGGAAAAGACGGAACCATGTTGTAGAGAATGATCAAAACCAAGAAGATTTCTCTTCTTCCGAAGATAAGGCGCACTGAAACGTACACCTTTGTTTTAATTGAGGAACGGGGCCTGAAGTGTTGTCAGCAGACGCCATAATGATGACAATGAGGACCGAGGCTTGAACTGAATTGTCCAAACGTCATAATGATGAAAAACGAGGCCTGAACTGATGTATTCAGACGTCATAGTACACATTCATCAACATTGACATTCCAAAACTCTTGAAGCTGGAGAAATGATAGCTTTAGGCCTCCAGACTTTGAGTTTTCTCATATAGTGAATGATTGATGTACCTGCAACTGAGTAAGGACTACCTGCACTAACATCACAAACTTGATTGCATATATATGGGTTAGTGACAACAGTATCCAAACCCTTAGGGGTTTCACGGTCAACCATGGTTTTGCCATCAGTGAACACCTTTCCAGTAGGTATCCACTTAAATCCAATATTCTTAAAAATTCTACCAGTTGGAATCCACTTATGGCAAGGTCTAGGATTATTAAGCTTCTTATGCATAGTGGAAGGCTTATCGATATTCCTAGTTTCAAAAGATTTAGCAGTTGGTATCCACCTAGGAGCAGTTTTAGGTTTGTTTTGCTTCATATGCATTCTAGATGACTTACTATAACTCCTAGACTCAGCAGGTTGCACCTTAGCAATGTTCCTCAATAAACAAGGAGGCACCATACGAGGTTGTGAACCTAATAATCCATCCTTATGAAGTAGTGCCCTTTTCCTAGCCATCTCTAGATCATTGTTCTTATCCAAGTCATTTATATTGTAAGAATCTCGAATCTTAATGCTTGGTTTTGATTCTANTAACCAAGTCATTTATATTGTAAGAATCTCGAATCTTCATGCTTGGTTTTGACTCTGTTTTCGAACTAATCCTAGAGGAGCTGGGAGCAGGAGTAGCTACATGTTGAGGTTTAGCAGAACTAGAAGCAATAATCTTAGGCAAATAATGTGGAGTGACTGGTTTTGTCAAAACTTGTTCCGCATCAACTTGGGAGGCAAACCGTGTTTTTGAAACTTTTGGTCATTCAGATCTATACGCAGTCGGTTGTCTAACAACTGATTGGTTTCTATTCGATTGTAAACCTAGTTTCCCCAAGATTGATGGTTTTGCAAACTTAGTGTACACACTATTTCCTGTTGCTTTTCTTAGCTCGTTTTTTAATGCTGTAATTGTGAAACCCTTATTCATAAGTTGAGCTTTGCATTCATCATTTTAATTTGCCAATCAAAGAGGTTGTTTTCTCAAGATTCTTAGTTTTCATTTCTTTGATTGTCTCGTTAAGATTTTTACAATTCATTTTCAAAGACTCATTTTCCTTAAGTAGTTTAGCCACTCTTTGTTCAAATTCAATAACAGCACAGTCATGTTTAGCCTTAACTTCATTACACATATCACACAACTCAGTAGTACGTTTTTTCAGGTTTTTGATTGTCAAGTTCTTTGTTTCTAGCTGAGCTTTCAAATCATTAATCATAAAGAATTCACGAAAATCAGGAAGTTCCGGATTTTTACATGGTTGGTTAATCTGAAGACTTTCTTCCTTTTGTTGCATTGCAATTTCAAGAGAAATACAATGTTTTTCAAGTTGTAAAAATCTTTTTGAAAGTTCATTAAAAACTTCTTTATCAACCATATCATTTGATTTAAAAGCATCAGCCGTAAACACAGACGTTAACAAACCATCACGTTCAGCATCCTGATCACTTTCTCCCCCTTTATGACTCATATTTGTTGAATTAGACATGGTATTGCTATCAGTCTTTTCCAACAAATTTGTGTCATAATTAAGTTTGATTTGATCAGTATGCTGACGTTCATTAGAGAGCACATTTTGTTGAACAGTTAAGGGTACCTCAGCACATGACATTTGTTCATTAACCGGTCTAAAATCAGCATCCATGCCATGAGTGACTGGAGTCACTGAACTGCTGGTAGTGTCAAGCTTATCAGTCTCTGATCCTTTACACATCGTGACACCTAACCCAACATCCAAAGCTTTTTCCGAATCGTCAATACCATCACATGATTGTACCAGAGATCCCTTCACTTTGTCGTCATTTAAACGTCTGTGTTGAGCTCTTTCCTCAATGAACGCCTTAACATCACCCATGAGTTGGATGAGTGTATCTCTGAACGTGTCAACCTCAATTCCCGTGTGATCAGCAAAGCACCTTTTAGTCATCTCACTGTAATGGTCATACTCCAGAGTGAATTTTGAATCAAAGAATACTTGGAGTTGTTTGTTAATCACACAAAGAGCAGCCATGGATCCAATTTTTGAAGATTCTTCTTGGTCAAGTTGTTGTTGTAATTGATCTAAGTAAAGAATCATTGTGTCTGTGAAAGTCTGAACATCTTGACCAAAGAGTGTTTCAAATGCACGTTCGAATCCCCTTTTGAAACCATTTCCCTTTAAGAGTACTGAGAGGTGTGAATGAAGTTGACGGAAGCATTCTATGGAGCTTTTCTCTGCGTTATTGAACAATTTATGTGGCTGAAGAAACTCTTTCTCTTGAGAACTCGAGCATGAGGATTCCATTGTAGTTGATCCAGATTCAAAACCGGTAGTCTGTTGTACTTCGTTGGAAATCTTATGGTCATCCATCATGTCGTACAATTTGAGTATATCAGAGATGACCAAATCCGACTTAGTCGACATGATTGTGAAAGTGCACGGGAGTTTACAATTCTATGATTTAAACCAAGAAATAGATTCTTTCGCGGGATTTTACAAAACCAAGAAAAAACCGTGAGACACTGAGAATCGATTTGGTTTGGCTGAGGTGAGTGAGAGTGGTGAATAATACAAGTCACATTGAGTTTCAGACAACGCTCGTGTCTTTGAGATCCGAGTAAACCCCGTAAGGATATTCAATGAACCCCGAGAATATGAAAATCCAAAATACTACTCAATCTCGTACTTTGAAACTTAGTCAAAACCGTACTCCAAAATTATATCCTCAAAATATTCGCTTGAAAAATTCGTCCCAAGTAAGTGTAGAAATCAGCTCAACGAAAACACGTGCAAACCCAAACAACTAACACAACAATATATCATGCTGTTCTTGAAACCCAAATCCACGCAGCCCAGTAATCATAAAGCAATAAGCAGCCCAAAATATTCAAAGGTGATTTGTTGGCCCAATCAAAACCCAACTAATACCAATTAATCCTAATTAAGCGCCCTATAAAAGACTACTATCACACATTCCCTAATATTTTACAAACCCTAATCACATTTTTACATCCAACACACGCCTCCAAACTTCTCTGACTCAAGTCCAACGAAAAAAAATAATAATAATACCACCGTCCCTTTGTGTTAGTTAAATCTGAATCACACACAAGACAAACAGGTATTTTTAACCTCTTGATTTGTTTTTGCACTTGAATCGAAAGAAAGAGAAGAATGAGACACGAAGTTGTTTTGTTCTTTCTTTATGTTTCTAAATTAAACTGAAGCTACGTCTTCGGTAAGGATCAATGATGGGGCAATCTCATATACGTTTCTGTTAAGTACAAAACGTTGATTATGATGAGAGAAAACTGAGGTCCTTTGATTTGTTATGTGTTTTTCTTTCAAACCGAATCAAGGTAAAGATGAAACCCCTTTGTTTTGATCTTTGTCATTAATATTTCGGATATAGAAAATGAAGCTAAGACTTCGAAAGGATCGGTGATGTGATAATATTTTCGTGAAATGATCTTTTAAGATCTTTGAGTTTGTAGACCATACGAAATATAAGCTGAGATCTTACTTGTTCCTTTTCGAGTCCCTTAGAAGATAAGATGTAGATTCGAGGGTGATAGTAACTCGTTGTGGTATTTAAGTTATCAATCTTTGTTATTTTCTTTTAATCCGAATGAATGAGTAGAAAGACAAATCTGTTTTGTTGTAGTTATTTTTATTTGTTACTCTTCAAGTAGATCAATGATAGAAAGACTCTTTTGGTGTACTGCTTGGATGAATGCTCGAGTACACACAAGGGATAATCTGAGATCTTAATAGTGTTAATTGTGTTTGTTGTAGTAAGATAAATCAAACCGCTACCAAGACCTTGCAAAAGGTAACCGCTGCCATGAAGAGATTTGAGCAGCGTTTTGGTTCAAAAGATACGATAATAAGTTAACCGCTATCATAAACAGAGGTAACCGCCAATGAGACTAACCGCTGGCCAAAAATTAAACGTTGTAATGATAAATAAACCACTGTATGGGTCTGAGTAAAACGCCAGAATGAGGTAGCCGCTATTTTAGTACAAACCACTTGACCAATCAAGACAAAACTGTCTCTTTCTTTTGTTTTGTATTTTACCCTTTATATGGACCACACAAACCAAACCGCTACCAAGAACCATGTAAAACCGCTGTCAAGAAAAACCCATAAAACGAGACCAGTAACTTAACCGCTGTCAAGAATAAACCATAAAAACGAGACCAGCAAACACTTAAAACTAAACGCTATCAAGAATCTGTCAAGCAAATACCACACGAAACACCCCAACAATCCAAATAACTTGTGAAACAAGCCCACCGATCACTAATCAAAGCTCATAAACAATAACTAGTCATGAAAGTACTACTTTTTATCAAGTCTAACCACGAACAAAGACCAAATCTTGATATAACTAATACTATATTACGAACCAAAATGAAAACCACAAAGAAACCAAACTAAAATCCGTGAAAATCAAGTCCCAAAATGTAACCTTGGCTCTTGATACCAATTGAAGAACACTAATATTATATCATGTTTGGTTTTTTGTGGTTATGGATCAAATAAAGAAGAAGAAAGAAAGAAAGAATGAAAGAAAGAAGTAGATGAGATTTTAGAGAGAGAAAGAGAGAGAGAGAATGGAACCTAGAGAGAGAATGAAACCAAAAAAAAGAAAAATAGAATTGAGGAGGTTCACCCTTTCCAAGGATGGAGAGGGGTTTATATACATGAGTTTTGCCACTAGGGCGTGCCACTTGGGCTGCGGATCAGGTATACAGTGGGTAAAGACCCGTCCTTCTTCCGCGATCTAATCTAATTCTAAACTACGTATAACTAACTAATGTAACTACTACGAGCTAAACAATGCTTAATCATGTCTGGGGTGACCGAATCTTTCTTATACAAAAAATCGTATTCCTAACATAATGCATATATGTGTGGATTGAAGTATAAATCATGTATTAATCTAGTTACTTAATAAGCTTTTTTCTTACGTTATACTTAACAACGTTCTGTGGGTTTTTATGGAAGTTGTATGGCTTGGATTAAGGCTTAAGGATTAGAAGAGTTAATGTTAGAAAGTAAGTAGGAGCTTAGGTAGAATATCGAGCTCGAAGTCATAGTTGATGCCCCCGTGAGTCTTTAAATGGGTTGTAAGTATGTTGTCGTGAGTCAACGTTATGTTTTTGTTGTCAAAGTTATGTGTGTCAAATGGTTTGTTATAGTAACGAGTAAATGTGTATATAATTGATTTAAATAGGTGTTAGGATTAGTGCCTATTTGTACCCATTTTGGGATTTAAATGGGTCATTGGACGTAAGCTAAAGTTGTCATGGTCTTTAATGTTAAATGAGTGTTTCGTTTAGGTTAAAGTATTTGTTTTATGGTTAAAGTGTTATTGTTATGTTATGTTTGAAAGTGGGTAGGTGTTTGGCATAACAACCGTCGTTTTGTAAAGTATATGTTCTCGGGTCATTTAGACCACAAATTATTATGAAAATGATGTATTATGTTGAGTTAGTGATTTCTGAAAATTTCGTTAATTTTCGAGTATCGGAAGTATGGTTTCCTGAAAAGGTGTAAAGTATTGTTTTTGTAAAGTTTTCTGCAGGTCCCATATGACCATATGGTATTTTTAGCATATGGTTATATGGTTGCGTTAGTGGTTTACTAAAGGGGCATATGGCCATATGGAATTTCAGCATATGGCCATATGGAATTTCAGCATATGGCCATATGCTTCTGTCATAATATAAATAGAGTATTTTTCAGATTTTGTCGATTTAAAAAAAAATCATATTTTCTAAACCGTAAGTCGTTAGAAGTAGTGTCACCCGTTGTTTTAAAGGTAATTGAGTCTAGTTTCATTTTAAAATAGTTTCAAGAGTTGAATTATAATAGATTTTTGTCAGTTTATTAAGGAGCAACTAGAGGGCAGTTTCAGTCATATCGTTTCCGCTCAAAAAGTTTTAATTCTTGATTATTTTAAGTTGAGTCTTTCACAGGGTATGACAATCGCATGTGTAACTGAGGGAAAAGATGTAGTAGGAAAATTCTCTTGATTTTTAGGTAGAATAGCTTGTACTTATAGTTATGCTCCATTGATCTATAATTCATGGCACAAAGTTCCTAATAAGGACAGAATCTCGGCGTATGTTTTGGTATGTTTTTATGTTGTTACATCCTCCCTATATACTTAGAGTTTTCTTCTTTTACTTATATGATATTACTCTTCATTGTAGGAAAAATACAATGTACCAGGAGATGCTAAACCTTTGGTGCTAAAGACTATTGGAGCGTGTTGGAGGGGACACAAATCGCTGCTCAAGAAAAAGCACTTTTATGACCTGAAGGATAATAACACCAGATTGAAGAACCATCCAAAATGTATCCCAGAAAAGGATTTTTTATAGTTGCTATGCTTATGGAATAAAAAAGAAGAGCAGGTAATTTGGTAGTAAATTATTTACTATTAATATTTCTTTATCAATGATACTTTTCGTTTGATATGTTTCGATATCCATTAATGTACGTATAGATGCGTTGTTTAATTGCAAAGGCACGGCGAATGTCTCAAAAAAAAACATGCATACAACTGGTCCAAAAAGTTTCGCAAGAATTTGTGAGGATATTGTAACCAATCATTGTTTTGTTCATGATATTTGCTTTTAAAGGCATACCACTAATGATACAATCTTCTCGATGTTTTTGTTTTTTATGAATACAGAAAAATGAAGATCCAAACAAGGAACCACCTAGCTTAACTAAATTGATTAAGCGCACGCGTAAAAGGAAAGAAGGACATGTATATGCTGATGCATATGATGAAACATAATATTGATTGTAAGATAAGATATGAAGTTTATATACAATTATATACAATTAGTTAGATGTGAATTGGGTAATCAATTCTCTTTCCTATAATGAAGGAACAAATGAAGAACTATCAGGCTCCAGAAGAAAATGGAAGTGGTCAAGATGTAAGTGATCTTGTAGATCCTTTTCTTGTTGTGATGAACAAAGAGTACAATGGACACCATAGTTTTTTTTTGGTAAAGGTGTTACTAATAAGCTAATAAAGAAGGTGAATGGTGACGAGACATCATATATGGTTTCAACGGAGCTTATTAAATATGTGAAAATTGATATAGATGCTGAAATGAAATGGCTGGTTGAAATTCAAAAGCAGATTGAAGATGGTCATGAACGGAAGAAGCTTGAGCTCACAGGGGAACATAAAAAAATAACGCTGAAATAGAAGAAATGCGTAAGGAAATTGATGACCAACGTGACAAATGAAGATGCAGTCCAAATGATTAGAGGACAGTTACCTCCTCGAGTTGTTAAAAAGTTTTTAGCGTGAGTTAGCGTCTATATTCGGTTGAAGGTACATTTCTCCCTCTTATTCTAGTTTGTTACTAAACATGCTCTAAACAAATTACATGACTAAACAAAACCTTACACGACAAACAGACCCATTTGTCCCATTTTGAACAAAACCTGCTCTGATTCATATAATAACCAAATAGTACATTCTTATTCAGACCCACCTGGCCATTTTGACCCAAAAAAGCTTTACATTATTTCATGACCATACAAGACATTCTTATTTTCAACCTCTAAATTTTCTTTTGAACAAATTGTTCATGGGTATTTTGTTTACCATGTCTAGGTGCATATCTTATTTTAGTATAAATATGTTTTATGTTGCATTTCTTTTGTGGAGTCATGCACATATAGATTTTGAAACTATATTCTAAAAATGCATATTGCCTAAGTTTAGTAACTTGCTTATAGTGTTGGTATTTTAAACATTTTACGAAAAGTGCTTGTGATTTTTCAATTCTTTTTTGGTTTTAATATAATATGAAAATATTCACAAAATTAAAACGATAACAAAACGGGGAAGGTTTTTCAAAACAAAAATCAATAAACGCGAATTCGAAATTCGTAACACACTTCTCTGGCAGCAGCGCCAAAAATCGATTCATGTCAATTATAGTATATAGATATCTCCAAGGAAATACAAATGAAATATGTATTTCCCGGGTCGTTTTGTACAAGTGAAGTGTGATATGAACTTGTGATTCGGTTCGTGGTTATGTGAATTGAATAAAAAAACTGGATTTGGATTTTGAAGACAAAAATTATCATAAACTAACATGCAAATATAAAGCATATACAACAAATATGAAATGTACAAATATCCTAAAACGCAATCTATTCTAAAAACACGTAAATAAACGTAAGAAAACAAGCCTTTAAATCAAAACAATGAAAAATTACCCTAGAAATGCAAACCTATTTTTTCTAAGTCCTAAATGATAAAAGAAAATTTTAATTTTTTTTTTATTTTTTTTATTAACATTTAATTTATTATGAATTAAAAACTATTTTAAAGAAATTAAATGATAAAAATATTAAAACTTTTTTTAAAAATCTGAAAATTGGCAGGAAAATACTTTGAACAATAAGGATTAAAGGAAAAATTCAAATGGTCCCACAGCTTATGTAAATAAGTTGTTAATAAGCAAAAAAGAGAATATAAGCTTAGAAACTAAAAAAGGGTTAAATAAAAAATGTGGGAGATACTAAATGTAAGTCACTAGGTTGCAATTGGTAATGGGTGTGTATGTTGAGGCTTTGGTGTTCAGGAGGTCCAGGATTCGAATCCCTGCACTTCCTTTTTGCTAAACTGTTTTAATTTTTAATTTTTCTTCTTGAGATTTATAAAACAGATGAAAACAAGACATTTTTTGTGAAAATAACTTTTTTGAAAAACTTTAAATAAGATGGAAATAGTGAAATAAGCAAATAGATTCACAAAACTTAAAAAAGGCAAAAGAGAGAAAACTGATTTAAGCTAACCAATTCATACAAGCTATAACCTAAGTCATAATAAGCTACTAGTCCTAAAAGTAAACTAATTAAGCAATCCTAAACTAATATAAGAAGTAAAATAAGCTAAAAAGTTCTAATCCTAACTTAAGCTATAAGCCTAACTGATGCTGAAACAGCCTCGTGGGGCACATTTAAACTAACCAAAAAGCACTTAAACAAATAAGCTAGAGTATGAAATTCAGAAACATATAAAGCTCATCAACCAAATATTTTATAGCAAAAAGTTGAGACAATTTTGAGCTTAAAAACAAGCTGATAAAGGGGCATATTCAGACACTGACAAATTAGCAATCATGCAAACAGCCTGGAGAGGCAAGTTTAAGTCACTATTTAAGCTACTTAATGAATAATCTAGTCCCTAAAAGCTAAAAACAGATAAAATTAAGCAACTAAAGAAGACACAGAAACAGGAATTGAGCATTTTGAACATTGATGCGCGGGATTGCGACCACGCACTAGGGTTTTACTTCTCAAGGGATCCTGAGAAGCTTGCAATCCCCACCAGGCAGTGTACCTGACCGATGTAGTATAGTGCAGTGGCAAGTACCGGGGGATTGATCGTTCTCTGCGGGAATAGTGTCGTTAGGATTGAAAAACTACTCTAATAGGTCTAGGGGTGAGGGAAGATTCTTTTTTTGTATTTTATTATTTTTATGAAAGCAAGTAAATATCTCGGGTTTGAAGGAGTGGGCGGAATTAGTTGCTAGTCAACTAACCCAAATAACTACAATTGCAAATAAAATAAAATAACAAGAAAATAAATGTTTGTGAAAACTATATGGAGAGAAGTGTGTTTACTTAGATTTCCTTACTCCCTAACTATCTTTTACCGATTGATTAGTGTGTATTAATTGCGTGGATGACGGATTGTATTCCTTAATAACGGTCGTGGGGGTGTGTACGGACTTCCCCAACTCTATAAGCTCCTACTTCACTCCTATGTCGAGCCGGCTAAGAAGCTCCTAACATGGGATCACTAGAATTCGCTCATGCATTAAATACAATCAAATAACCTTAGTACACCTTGGTTCATGTTTCTTAAGACGTTCAAGCATGTTACCAATTGGAAGTCTGCCAGTTTTCTTAAGCCTAACATTGATAAACATTCATCCAATACAATTAACAACACACCATTCAATCAATAATCAATAGTTAGGTTTCATTAGATCTAAGCAAACACAAAGAAAACCTAGCCTAGCATGTTAAACAAAAGACAAGAACAAGATAAAATCAAACAACACATAGACATATTGAATGATTAATTGATTACTTATCTTCAATGTAACATGGAAGATCTCAAGGTGAAAAACCTTGAAAAAGCTGTTAAAATTCGTCTAGGGTTTCTCCCTAAAAAGTTCCACACTAATGACTAAAAATTATGAGAATATATATAGAAAATCAGATCTGACGGCGTCACATTGTAGCCTTGACGCCGTCACCTCGCCGTGATTAGGGTTTCTTGATGGCCTTCTTGACGCCGTCCCCCTTTAATCTCCCAAAATCCATTCTGGCCTATCAAGGCTTGACGGCGTCACATCCATGCTTGACGCCGTCACCGGTACTATTCCAGCAGATTTTAGCACTTTGTCGAATTCTTCACTTTTATGCTCTAAAACGTCCAAAATGCTTCCTTTTCCAGAATTTCTCTCCAAAGTACCTAAAATGACAAAAGGAACGATTTAGGGCGATATTTGATCAAATAAATACGATTTAGGGCTTAAATGACCCTCGAAAAGCGGTACACTTTTTGCCTTATCAAATACCCTTACACTTGAGATTTGCTTGTCCTCAAGCAAATGCGCTTTTATTCTAATCAAAATACAAGTTAGGGGTCATTTAACACTAATATAAAAGTAATTACAACAAATAATCATTCCACTTTAATCATAATAAGCACGGAGATTACACACTAGCACCTCACAAGTAGTGTTTAGATACTCACATCTCTCAGGTGT
>LBNU01002034.1:13842-26630 GCA_014162995.1 Artemisia annua | reverse complement strand
CCCGACCTTTGACCCACCTTCTTGAAAAGGATGCTCCGTTTATCTTCTCAAATGAGTGCATTGATGCATTTAATATTCTTAAAAAGAAGTTAACGAAAGCTCCTATCGTAGTTGCCCCCGATTGGGATTTGCCTTTTGAGCTCATGTGCGATGCTAGCGATTATGCTATCGGGGCGGTCTTGGGGCAACGAAAGAATAAATATTTTCAGCCGATACACTATGCAAGTAAAACAATGAATGACGCTCAATCTCATTACACGACTACCGAAAAAGGAATGTTAGCCGTCATATATGCCTTTGAAAAGTTTCGACCTTACCTTCTTTTGAAGAAGTGCATAGTGTATACGGATCATTCGGCCTTAAAATACTTAATGAACAAACAAGATGCTAAACCAAGACTTATGCGATGGGTTCTCCTCCTTCAAAAATTCAATGTTGAAATTCGAGACAAGAAAGGAGCGGAGAACCTAGCCGCCGATCATTTGTCTAGACTCGAAAATCCTCATCAAAGTGTTCTCGAGAAAAAGGATATAAATGAATCATTTCCTCTTGAGACACTTAGGAGTGTATCACATAGTGATTCTAGTACCCCATGGTTCGCCGATTTTGCGAATTACCATGCGGGGAATTT
This sequence comes from Artemisia annua, assembly GCA_014162995.1. Taxonomy (NCBI): domain Eukaryota; kingdom Viridiplantae; phylum Streptophyta; class Magnoliopsida; order Asterales; family Asteraceae; genus Artemisia; species Artemisia annua. The sequence goes on along the minus strand of LBNU01002034.1, from coordinate 25,999 downwards.
CATAAGGAAAGGGATGTCATTCTAACAGAAAAAGAAATTCTTTAAGGATGTTAAGCATTATTATTGGGACGACCCCTACTTGTTTAGAGTTTGTGCGGATCAAGTGATTAGGAGATGTGTTCACGGCAAGGAGGCCGATGAGATTCTTATGGCATGCCACAATGGACCCACGGGGGGACATCATGGTGCCAATTTTACCGCAAAGAAAGTTTTTGATTCCGGCTTCTATTGGCCGACGATATACCGAGATGCACAAGATTTGGTGAAATCTTGTGACTCGTGCCAACGTCAAGGAAAAATTTCACAACGTGATGAGATGCCTCAAAATGCTATTCAAGTTTGTGAAATCTTTGATGTCTGGGGTATCGATTTTATGGCACCATTTCCGTCTTCGAGAGGGAATAAGTACATACTTGTGGCGGTCGATTATTTGTCTAAATGGGTTGAAGCGAAAGCGCTCCCCACAAATGACGCCCGAGTAGTGGTTAAGTTCTTGAAAAACTTGTTCTCCCGATTTGGTACACCTCGTGCTATCATAAGTGATCGTGGTACTCATTTTTGCAATGATCAATTCGCTAAAGTCATGTCCAAATATGGAGTTACTCATCGTCTTAGTACCGCGTATCATCCGCAAACGAGCGGTCAAGTTGAGGTGTCCAATCGTGGTCTTAAGAGGATTTTAGAAAGAACCGTTGATGGAAATCGTGCTTCTTGGTCCGACAAGTTGGATGATGCATTATGGGCTTTCCGTACGGCTTACAAAACACCAATCGGATGTACTCCATATAAGCTTGTTTACGGAAAGACTTGTCATTTACCCATCGAGTTAGAGCATAAAGCATATTGGGCTTTGAAACATGCTAATTTTGACCTTAAGACCGCGGGTGATCATCGTAAAATACAATTGAATGAATTGGTTGAATTGCGTGATCAAGCTTATGAGAATTCTTTAATCTACAAAGAGAAAACGAAGAGGATTCATGATGAAAAGATTAAGAATCGTGATTTCAATGTAGGAGACTGAGTCCTTCTTTTTAATTCTCGATTGAAGATTTTCTCGGGCAAGCTCAAAACCCGTTGGTCTGGACCGTTCACTATTACTCATGTGTTCCCTTATGGTACCGTCGAGTTATCTCAACCCGATGGTCCCAATTTTAAGGTGAACGGTCATAGGATCAAACATTATTTCGGAGGGGATATACCACCCATGGTAGTCCCGGATCTCCAAACTTTCCCTAAGGACAAATGAATTCGGGGATCGAGTCAAGCTACGTGACTCGGTGAACAAAAACAAAGCGCTTCGTGGGAGGCAACCCATGCTTATCCATTTTTTCTTTTCTATTTTCTAATGTGACGTGAGGAGGGGCGACCTCTTCCATTCTTGTGCTTTCGTGGTTGTTTGTGTTGTATGTCCAGGAATTTCCCGAATTATGATGACTCTCGTGCTCGTTTTCCATCTCATCATCACTCGAGTCTCATTCTTCATGCTTTTGGAAATTCGTGTTATATCCTAATCTTATCGACTAACTTTTATCTTTGGCATACTTAATAAACGGCCTAGATTTTTGTTAGGATTACCCTTACCTTTGAAACATTGAGGACAATGTTTATCTTTAGTCTGGGGGGTTAATCTTCGATTTGATTTTTCTTTGCACTTTCACTTTTGTCGTATACTCTCGCAACCCCGTTTTTCCTAAAAAATGTAAAATTTTAAAAATTTTAAAGAAAAGTGAAATAGCACAAAAAAAAAAAGTGAAAAGTTGAAAAAAATTGTGCAAAAATAGAATAAGTGTTTTGACACCGTGTTAACTTTCTTGCTGGCGAGAGTAGGAATAAAATTTTGACTTGATTGGGCGTGTTGAGCCCTAGCTTGTTCCCTTAACCAATGATGATCACATAAGCTTGTGCTAGTTTTGTACACAAGGAGCTACTCTTTTGTCGGCTCCCGTACATTACTTTATACATGCGCAGCTTAAAAGCTTTCGCTAGTCTTTTACATCAAAGGAGCACTAAAACGCGAATTCTTTTATTAGAGTTTGCAAGTTTCCGTAATTGACTTTATATATGCGTGGCTTGATTATCGGTTAAGTATTCGCGAGTCTCATTATTTGAGAACTTTAAAAAAAGCAAAGAACGAGAAATGATAGCGTTTATTTAGAAGTTAGATGCCATACGTGGAGTAGTGGTTCTCTTTAAAGCTCATCGAAGGTACTTGTGGTCTTTTGCTCCCATTAGCTTGTTTCACCCCATATCTTGTGTAAAATAATTAAAGATGTCTCGGTTTTGACGAAATTTAGTTCTTTATCTTCTTAAGAGAATCTTTGCTTGAAAAATTGGGTACACATCAAGGATACACGCCAATTGTATAGAGTTGTATTGTATTGTATTACGTTGTATTGAGTTGTACGTATGTGGTTTCGGAACTACCCTTTAAAGCCCGGTATTCGTTAGAGCTAAGGTGCTTTGAGACTCCGGATTGAGATCGGACCTTGGATCCTCTACCTAAAGGCGGTAGGTCTTGGATTGAAACCGTGAAGATTCGGAGTTGAAAAGTTACTAAGGCAAGAAAAAGAAAAAAAGAAAATGAATGAAAAAAAAGTATCAAGAAAAGTTAAAAAAGTGAAAAAAAATCAAAAGAAAGAATAAGGATTTATGTTGAGATTTATGGATTATGAGCTTAAGTGTTAAGACTAAAGTTGGTAGCACGTGAGGTGCATGCGAATGATCCTAGATCGGGCGCATGAGGTGCACGTGAAAGTACTCTCCAACTTATGTCTATTTTGATGTATTCCAAAGTCTTTGTATGTATGTATCCAATATCCTTGATGTGGACCTCATTTTTCGAGCAAACCTTCTTAAGAGAAGATGACTAACTACTTAGCGTTGAAATTCTTGGTATCTTTATCGGACTAATTCATATTGGAACGCGAATATATGAAGCAATTCATTTCTCAACTTAATTTAAAATAAATAGATACACTAAGATATGGGAACAAGGGGTTTTACACAAGTAACTACGATGAGTAGTATTGACATCTAACTTGTAAATAAACGGTGATCTCGTTCATAAGCTTAGTTTGGGGACTTGTGAAAAATCAAGGATGACGAATTTTATCCTTTTGGTCACTTTTCTATGAATTGTGTTTCTACTCTATGAACCTTATAATTATCGCAAGATAATGAAAGTTAACATACCGTCATATGAATAAAGTAAAAAATAAAAAAATAGTAGTGTAAAGTTTATATATGGAATAATGAAATGGAATAACGGGGCGTTTAAGGGAATAAATGGTTTCGTATCTTTTTCGAACGTTTTGCTACTTTTCAAAGTTAGTAAAAAGAGTTATGAAATTATTTATCTCGAAAATGTGATGTGATTACATTGCGTGAGGACACGACAATATCTTAGTCTGGGGGATTTTGGTATGTGTTAATTCACATACTTTTCATGGCCAAAACCGACCCAAAATAGACTAATTGTGCTAACAAATGCCAAAGAATACATGTTTTTGTGATTATGACTGTGCAGGTAAGGATATTTTACAAAACGGACAAAAATCACAACAAATCTGGGAAAACGAGCACGAGAGTGGAATGAGTTCAGAATAAGCCGGAAATCAAAGCTGGAAATCTTATTGAGCTCAAAATGTCAAAAGAGATCCCTCAAGAATGAAAGATGTACAAGATTAGTCCTTGGAGTGAAGTTTGAAGAAAGTGCAAGATTGGCCTCACAATTTCAAAGATGGCAACAATGGTCCCTTGAAGATATATATTAAAGAAAGGTCAACATTAGTCCTTCAACTATTCAAGATTGGCAATTATGGCCCTTGAAATCCACTTTTGAAGTTTGCTACATCAGCCCTTGCATTTTCAGATAATTACACATATGGTCCTTGTTCATTTCTTAATCCTAATTCTTCAATGAGCCTTATTAATCTATAAAGCCAAAACCTTTTAACTATAAACCAAATAAAATAACCCATGGCCCAATTAACATAATCAGCCCATCACCCCATCCCCAACCCGTCCACCCATTTACCCTTTTAACCCGAAACCCACAACCTGGTTCACAAAACAAATTATAATAAAAAAAACCCCAACGCGCCTTTTTACCCCCTTTCCCCCAAATTACCCAGCTTCCCTCAAGAACCCTAAATACCCTTCTCTAAAATTACCCACTCCCATCACAATGAACCTCGTATTAAGGGCATGATTGTCAATTACCACCTTCACTGACACCTTGTCAGAAGGTAACAGCAAAGGAATGCCACATGGATGGCTATGATTGGCTTGGACGCGTCACCACAGCATCTGATTGGTTAGCCTGAATCACAAGGGATCCAAGGAGCATATTCATGAGAAGATTTCACTTCCAAAAGGTTCAGAGGACGCTCCCCTCATCTCAGCTATATATACAAGCTCATTCTCATGAATTGAGGGGTTAGCTAGTGTGTAGTGTGTAGTTTATAGTATTTTTTAGCTTAATTGTAATCATTTTTCAGCTCTTGTAAACGTGTAACAAGTTTTTAGTGTAATAAAGATTCATTTTCAGTTTGATATAAGCCTTTAATTCTGCTTCATTCTTTTGTTTAGTGTTCATTTTCATAAGCTCTTTTTATCTCATAAGCTACTGAGAAGCTTATGAGAGCTTTTTACACTGATTTCTACTCTTGTAACTCAGTTTTCATCAATCTAATATAAAAATGCAAAAAAATCAGTTAAATAAGTGAAAAAATGAAAAATATGTTTTCAAAAGCTAAATTTCAGCTTGCAACAAGCTGATTTGTAGAATTACATCATTCATAAAAGCTCAGTAGCTTATTGTGAATGATTAGAATAGAAATAGCTCATTCACTCAAAAGTACATAAAAATTCAGAAGATATTTGTTCTAATTGATCATCAGTTGGTGAAATTTTGAATCCAGTGGTGGTTTGAGCCTATCCTAAAGATAGGCTAGCTTGTGGAGGTTCTCAGAGAGCTGAGATCCAGTTTGTAAGATTCAATTTACATTTTCAGTTCTTAATTTTCCATTAAAGTAGCTTTTATTTGGAAGTTGTTGAATATTAGTGTAGCTTAGTGATATTTGTTAGATAACTGTTCTATTGTTGTTATTGGATCATGTTTGATTGATATTTTGCTAGTTTGTGCTTGTTTGATCATTACATTTACTTGTTCATTTGAATTTGTGAGTTGTAGTAATTGATAGATCTGTGATTTTGAGTTTTGGTTGTTCATTGTTGTTGAATTCTGCTGATTTGGTCTATAGTGATGGATTATAACTGAGTTTGTTGATTTGATTGTAGTTTAGTGCTTTAAATCTGTTAGTAATAGTGTATTTGAGTGATAAAGGACTGTTCGGATATGAGAATTTCTTGTGGTTCTTGTTGTTATTTTACTGTGTTCTTAGCACTAATAATCTTCATCAGGGTAATAAAAGGCATAATAGACATAAAATCAGTAGGTCTAATAGTAAAAGTCAAAATGAGCTAAGAACTTGATTAAATGCCATTTGATTTGTTAACTGTTCATGCAGTATTGTGCAATCTGTGAATTTAATGTTTATGTTTATGATTTTAGTGTTTACACAAGTTCAACAAACACCTAGAAACAGATTTAGGCTGTTGAAATTAGTGAAAGTCAAAGTTCTTTAGCAATATAAAAAGTCAAAATCTACAGTCTCATCATGTTTTTGGAGCTGAACTTGACTTAAATTGAAGTTCAATTAGGTGGTAATATTTAGGGCTTTTCATGTTTTTGAGTTCTCAGCTAGGTAGACTATCTTTTGCCCCCATTAGTTTCTAGAGTTCAGCTTATTAGAACTGCTTATTTGACCTGCTCATTAGGCCTTTCTTGAATAGTTGCTGATTTTCCTTGTTTGCTGCACTAGGTCTAATTGCTTTGTTATCAGAGTTCTTTTACTTGATTTATGCTTCATTGAATGTGTTTTAGCTGTAATCTCTGTCTTGTGCTTATTGAATGTGTTTTGTGCTTATTTTGCCACTTATTAGTGCTCATTTGAGTATTATTTGCTGCTTACACATGATTCTGAATACAATTTGATCTTATTTGCATGAATTTGAGTTTGCTTGAATGTTAGTAGCTTCCTGTACTATTTTCATTTAGATTTGGTTCAAGTGCTTATTAATAAGCACTTGATTAAGCTGAAATAAGCTCCAATAAGCACTTCTGGCTTATTTTTCTAAAAAGATTTTTCTACAGTAGCTTTAGAATATAATTTTAGAATTTCTATAAAAATTTCAGAATTAATTGATATGTTTTACTATTTCTTTTCAATTTTAAATAGATTTTAGAATAATAAATCATTTTTAATTTCAAAATAAATCTCAAAAAGTCAAAATATTTTCTGATTTTATTTTTAACTTTCATTTTCAGTTTAATAATATTTTTAGAAAATAAATTTGTAGAATAAGTTTTTCATTTTATAATTAGTCAGAATTTCTTTTATTAAATAAAAATACAAAAATAGTTTTTAATTCATATTAAATAAATAAAAAGCCAAAATAATATTTTACTTTTTCTCAAAATTCATTTTAGTTGTTTAAAATTTTTAGAAAATTGTTTCACAATTTTTGGATCATTTTTCAAATAAAGTCGCGTTTTATTTTGTACGTTACGTTTTAAATTTAACGTTTGAATTTCCGTTTTTTAGATTATAGATCTTTGTGCATATATAACTTGTACTTTGTGCATATTTCATCATTTCATTTTACTATTGGAATTTTAGTCTCACTATTTTCACTTTTACACCTTTCACAAACACGGTTTATCAATTACGATAAACGATTTTCCATTTAACCTTCGTACGGACACGACCCAGGTAATTTCTTATTCGTTGAGAAATTGCTTGGATATATACTATACTATTCACGACACATCAACTCATAAGAATGTTTTGCAAAGGAAAGTTTAGTACGGGTGATGGATGGCAGTTCATTGGTTAGCCGAACATAAACGGATAACGGCATCAAGTTTACATCGGAACCTTGGTCAGCTACCGCATCCAGATACTTGAGTTTCCCAATGCTGCATGGTATTTCGAAGACCCCGTAGAATTCTTGCTTTGTGACTAATTTATGTCTCATGAGGCTCTCATACAATTGTCCTCCGGGTAATGTGTCAGATTCATCATCCGGTTTCGTCTTCTTCGACTCCTTATTGGGTAGATGAGTACGTCGATAATTTCTCACCCAATCGGTTATGGTCTCCTTGTTTATTTCGTGCATCAGGTAATGCCTCACTTGTTGCGATTTTGGCGGTTCCACCGTTTGGCGCTCATTAGAGGGTGCCTCCTTTTCGTTGTCTGATCCGCATTTGCAGGCATTAGTGTTTCCATCGTCGAGTGGGACGAGGTCAATTTTGTTAACTTCCACACTTATCAATCTCCCTCTTTCTTTATTTTCTCCCCCATGGACAACAGAGATGGCATTGACAACTTTGTTTCCAGCATCGTTGTCATTTCGCACCAACACTTTTTCAGGAGCTTTTGTTTTTGTGTATTCTTTCAATAGGTTCATCATCTCCGCCATCTTTTCCTCCATCTCCTCCTTTTGTTTGTAAACGGCTTCCTCAAATTTTGCCAATCGTTCGGAGTGTTTTGACATATATTCTCTCATTCGAGCTTCGAATGTTGGACTAAGTTCCTGAGGAGGTGAATTGGGTTGAGCATGCTTATGGAAGGATTTGGTATTTTCCCTAAGAGGTGATTCGGACAATGGTATTTGTTAATGCTTGAGACCGAGTTAACATTTTCTCTTTGGGGACATAAGGGTCTCTTTAGTTTTTCCATAAGATATTCAACCCTCTTCTCAAGTTCACTAACGCTTTCCTCGGTGATTCGATTGGCTTTATCGGGCGATGACTGTGCGTTGACTGCCGAGTCTATGTCGTGGGAAATTTGCCACAATTCATCATCATCGGATGCGAGCTCATCNTTGTTGGGATCAAGGAGTTACCACCTTCCATGATGTCGGATCGTAATGGTTACGAACAAAGACACGAAGAAATAAGATAGACTAAAGAAAACCTAAAAAAAAAATAAAATAAAAATTCTCACTAGAAAGGAATCTAGTGAGTAAACCTAATAAAAATAAAAATTCAACCTAAAAATAACTATTCCCCGGCTGCCGGCGCCAAAAACTTTGGGATTGCGCGGCGATTCGACCACCGCACTAAGGCGTTTTACTTCCTCAAGGGCGATCCTGAGAAGCTTGCAATCCCCACCACGGCAGTGTACCTGACCAATGTAGTATAGTGTAGTGCAAGTACGGGGATTGATCGTTCTCTTGCGGAATTAGTGTCGTTTAGATTGAAAAATCTACTCTAATATTCTAGGGTGAGGGAAGATTCTTTTTTTGTATTTTATTTATTTTTATGAAAGCAGAGTAAATATCTCGGGTTTTGAAGGACCGTGGGCCGAATTAGTTGCTAGTCAACTTAACCCAAAATAACTACAATTGCCAAATAAAATAAAATAACAAGAAAATAAATGTTGTTGAAAACTTAATATGGAGGAGAAGTGTGTTTACATTAGATTTCCTTACTCCCTAACTATCCTTTTACCGATTGATTAGTGTGTATTTAATTGCGGTGGATGACGGATGTATTCCTTAATAACGGTCGTGGGGGTGTGTTACGGACTTCCCCAACTCTATAAGCCCTACTTCAACTCCTATGTCGGAGCCGGCTAAGAAGCTCCATAAACATGGGATCACTAGAATTCGACTCATGCATTAAATACAATCAAATAACCTTAGTACACCATTTAAGTCATTTCTTAAGACGTTCAAGCATTTACCAATTGGAAGATCTGCCAGTTTTCTTAAGCCTAACATCGATAAACATTCATCCAATACAATTAACAACACACCATTCAATCAATAACAATAGGTTAGGTTTCATTAGATCTAAGCAAACAGAAAGAAAACCTAGCCTAGCATGTTAAACAAAAGACAAGAACAAGATAGAATCAAACAACACATAGACATATTGAATGATTAATTGATTACTTATCTTCAATGTAACATGGAAGATCTCAAGGTGAAAAACCTTGAAAAAGCTGTTAAAATTCGTCTAGGGTTTCTCCCTAAAAAGTTCCACACTAATGACTAAAAATTATGAGAATATATATAAAAAATCAGATCTGACGGCGTCACGTTGTAGCCTTGACGCCGTCACCTCGCCGTGATTAGGGTTTCTTGATGGCCTTCTTGACGCCGTCCCCCTTTAATCTCCCAAAATCCATTCTGGCCTATCAAGGCTTGACGGTGTCACATCCATGCTTGACGCCGTCACCGGTACTATTCCAGCAGATTTTAGCACTTTGTCGAATTCTTCACTTTTATGCTCCAAAAACGTCCAAAATGATTCCTTTTCCAGAATTTCTCTTCAAAGTACCTAAAATGACAAAAGGAACGATTTAGGGCGATATTTGATCAAATAAATACGATTTAGGGCTTAAATGACCCCCGAAAAGCGGTACACTTTTCGCCTTATCAAACATCATTTAAGCTATGAAAATGTAACAGATAAAAGGCAACTTAGGCTACCATTTTGGATTTTTAACACTTTACGAAAACTTGAGAATTAGATTAAAGGCTATGAAACTTAAAAATAATGATCAAAATCTACTTCAATTAAACTTATGAGATGATTAAAAGCTATCTTAACTGGAAATAAACTAAAATCAAGCTTTTAGAAGCTTATGTCCTCATCAGCTTACACAATTATGTATGCTGAAGAGATTTTTGAATTTGATTCTTTGTTTGAAAATGCTTACCAACTTGTGAATTCAACTTAGCAGTACAATCATGCATTTAAAACCTCTTTAATTACAAAAACAACACTTAGAGCACAAGGTGCAGCTTGTTGTTTGACCTCGTCGTTCCAACATGGCACCTTGTTGAAGCTTGCCGAGCTTGTTGCCACACCGTTACCCCCTCACCATAGAGTTTCGTTTGGCACACTCTCTTCTGCACGACGAGGTAATGTTTTGACAAAAAGTGGCGAGGAACGTTGTATTTAATTATTTCAAACGGTAATATTACCGTTTCTATTAAACGGATCTTTTTTTTTCTAATAAAAAATAAACTTATATCATACCCTATAAATACCAAACCATTTACATACACTTTCTCTCACTACAATTCAACCAAATATAAACATTTCTCACTACAATTCAACTCAAAAAACCAAAAAAAAAATGTCTCAAAACCCGAACGAAGGAGGGTATTTCACGAACCTCCTAACTTCAAAGCAGCGACCATACGGGGGATCGTCAAACTCTTCTACTCTCTCGTCGCAAAATTCAAACCCTTCATCGCCATATGGTACGCAACAATTCAATCCGACCGAAATTTATCTTAACCAACAACATGCGTTTCAACAAGGATTCGAAAATCAAGCCCAACGATGTCCGACACCACAATTTTATAACCCGAATCAACCATCCACGTTTCCTGCTCCTCCATCACAACCACCACTCGAATCACAACCATCCGGTTCACAATTTAAGGTACCACAAGCACGAGAACCGGCCAAAGGCCGAGGAAAAAAATCTATGGCCAAAAAATCAAAAAAGGTCGTGAATTTAGACGCCGACAATGACGATGACTTGGACGCGGTTGGTACGCGTGTGGCCCGGAGATGGACCAAGCCCGAAGAAGTGTTGCTTGCGTAAATTTGGATAGGAATTTCCCAAGACAAAAATCTGGGAATTGACAAATCTGAAGAATACTTTTGGAACGAAATTGTGGAGAATTTCAACGAAGAGACTACCGGTGACCCTCGTGGAAAAAATGTGATCACCAGTAAATGGACGAGGCTTAATAGGGACTACCAAAAATTCCACGCTATTTATAAACATATAAGGCGTCGAAGTGGTGAAAATGAGCACGATCATATAGAAAATGCTAAGGAGAACTTCGAAGAACGCTTTGATTCTAGGGGTTTCACGTATCTTTACGTTTGGGAGATCTTGAAAAATTACCCTAAACGGGCTGCCGAGGAACCGTTAGACATTACATGTCTCGAGGATATATTCGGCCCTGGCAAATGAACTCGTCCCGAAAGAACCAATAGACGAGCTGCAAAGAAACAAAAGTTGACGGATACGTTGAGCGCGGCGAGCTCCGGTGGGAGTCAAACGAGTACTTTTTTGGGACAATTATCCGAAAAGTATTGATGTGCTCTAGGTGTGTACAAGTTTTAAATTTATAAACACGCTTATCCGATTAACTATTTAACACATACGAGCAAGTATACTCGTCCGTTTTAGTAAAGGTGGGTAAGTCGAGATCGTCCCAAGGGATTTTAGAGATTAAAGTATTATAAAACTAGTTTGTATAAAAAGGGTTGTCAATCCTAATTAGTGAAAATTCAAATCTTTAAGTAACCAAATTATCTAAAACATATACTTGTGTGAAATGCTACAATCAATCATTTGGAGTATTCATGTTAAGCTTGGTGTAAACTTGTTATGATGCACAACTTTTATATGAATGATGTTGGGAATTCTGCTAAGTGAGAATTCTGCTGATGGTAGCTGCTGATGGAATCTGCTGAAGAGATGGATTCTACTGAATAAGTGTTTCTGCTGAAGGCTAAGCTTCAGCATATTTAGTTACTGCGGATAGAGTTAAACCGCGTATTTTGTAATATAGTTAGGATATGCATGAGTAATATTAGGAAAAGATAATGCATATTGTTTAGAGTTTATAGAATATACGTTTCTTGTGAAACGATTTAGGGTTAGGGTTCCTTGTCTATAAAAGGAACACAAGTTTATGTTCTATGACTTACGAGTTTACGAGTGTTGAAAAACAAGTTCTTATTATAAAAGATCCATAGAGGATCAAACGTTCTTAGTATTCATTGTTTCTGTTTGTATTTATTTTCCGCATTAGAATACAAGCTTTGGAGATTCTATATTAGAGTGTTTGTGATTACATAGACACTGCTAACGATCAACGAGAGCTACAAGATCTATCAAGGGTGTTAGATTCAACAAGTAGTATCAGAGCCTCGGGAGAGTGTCTTTGATACTGAGAACATCAACTTTTTACACACTCCTCAACAACACAACCTTACATCATGCCTGGATCTGACACTGAGTCAGATACAACACACAATCAAAATACA